>JAGXCT010035620.1:20448-37363 GCA_022495035.1 Philopotamus ludificatus | reverse complement strand
TCCTATGGACCTAGTCAGCAGTTGCTGAATAGGACTATGTCAGATAGCGTCCTCCATCATGAGACCCATCTGAGAAATGTCGCATCGGACAGCATAGAATAGGTTTAGACAACATTAGGTAGTTTATTATATAGTGCATATTTCTAGATCGCTGTTTTCTGGGTTAATTTACATATTTTGTGAACATTACAGCGCTCAATAAATGTCAATGGCCTTTGGCTGACTATAAACAATAACACGCGTGCATGAACAAACTAAAAATATAACAAGATAATCTACAAGAAAATACAATTAGAAAATCCTTACCCTAAATATTGTAAGGGTGCCTAGTCTTCTGATGGGCGGGGGTTTTATCTTCGCTATAGGAGGGTTGACGGTATAAATATTTCCAAATTATTGTATATCAATATATTATTTGGCAAACAAATTATTTAGTAAAAAAACTCATTTAATTGTATTACACAAAATAACTATAATATAAAAAAATATGATTTTTAGTTAAACAGCTTCAAAGTTAAAAAAAAACTCATTTTAAAATGAGTTTTTTTGAACCTAGCCTTGCCGATGGGGTGGGTATTAAACTTAAGTATTTTTGAGAATATAATATTGACTAAAAATTATCCGAGTAAATTTTATATCAATGATCAAAACAAATAATGAGCTTTAAAGACGATTTTAAAAATTCTTTATAAAATATAAGTTTTACCTTAATTTATTATTCTGATGTATTTAATATTTTTTACGATAAAAAACATTTACTGGATTGGTACAATATTACACTCAAGTAGAAGCGCCTTGAGAGTAAAATAATTTAAGGTGGTCTGGACTATTTAAAATTTAAAAAATATCTATTTAAAAAGTGGCTCAGTATGTGCGGCGCAAGACTCCCCCGAGTCGCAGCGCAACACAGTGCTTAGCTAAGAAAACCCTTCCCCGCCACCTTGCTGACCCCCCGGATCCATCCAATACACGACGCTGATAGCGTTAACGAGCAGACAGCGCCTTTGATCTAACACTAAATATAAATTTAATTTATATTATTATACACATAGTACATAGTCAATATATATTATATATAAAAATAAATGTTTCTTTAATTTGCTTGGCTTTGCAGTTTTACAGAGCAACCTCTGCAATTAAGTCAATATTCCTTGTGGGAATGACATATTTTCTTATGTAAAAGAACAAGAAGGGAAATTCTTATATAATAAAATAAGATTTACTATATCTCAAACAGTATTTATAATATTTCTTCGTATAAATATGTATCTTAATATTTGTTTTATCTTTATATCGAAGCAAATTGCTTCGAGAAATGTCAAAGGCACCACCTGACACACCAGCAAGTTCCTGAACTTGTCGCACAGGCGGCTGCCAATTGGCATCCTGCGTCCGACAGAGAAGCCCCGTCCTCCCGCACCCCTCTCATCTACCCCCACTCCCGTCTCCATCCCGATGGCCGCGTGTAAACGACGTGTCTAACGGCCATGCAGCTGCATTATGCAACCGTTTGCGCTACTCTAATAGCTCATTCCGCGAATATCTGCAGTAGGGAACGGCACATCCCGGCGCATTAGCGCCACAATAGCCGTAGCGCCATTTGCGCCAATATTGACATTTGGCAGTGCCTGAAAAATGCACACGCTGATATTTCGCTGACATTTTCCCCGATTGTATTTTTGCTTTCGAGTCGCACTGTGGGACTGCGATAGTGTGTGGCATGCATCGGCCTCGATAATAGCGGAATATTACATCCGAAACCATTAATCAGCGATGAAATGTGTGGTGACCTGAAAATGATGCGATACTGTGTGTTTTCAGGCAGAGGGCGCACGCTGAAAAAGCGATCGATGCTTGTCTGTCTCTGATAAATTGTGTCAGCGGTGTATTAATGATGCTAGTGGCACTCACATTTACGTGTAGTATATATAAAATTTTATTATACGAAATTGATATATATTAAATTATAATTTCTATCGACATATTATACTTACATTTAACATATTAAAAATTATAATCGTATGTGTATATGTAGCTCCTCTGTATTATATAAAATATAAAATTAATGATTTAAGATAAATATATTTGTGAATTACATTCACAGGTATTTCTGATGTTTTTTATTTCACATCCCCTCCGTCCATCCCAGAAATCATCGGGCGAAGCCCGTTTTAATAAATAATAATTATTCGGAAGCAGTTATATTATCCGTTATTTATGGAACTGAGTTTTGATGCATCGTATGTGGTCGATTCTACGGAACTGAGGAGCCCAGGCTGCTATCCGTTTCGAGTCGGTGGCAAATATTCCACCAGAAGTACCTGAGCATCTGATCAGACGATAAATTGAATAGGAATCGGCCCAACCCACATCCGATTATTATTGTTACAATCGTCGCAATGACAGCTCAGCTCTCGGGCTCATTGCTGGCGATCTGACCCGTATTCAAAGAGCCTAGTTAACCCGGAGGACAACCATTACAATCCTGGTCTCAGGGTTGACTCGGACGCGCCTCTGCTAGTGCTTAGGAGGTGAATAGAAGATCGCACAGTGTCCTCGGTGGCAAAGAGCCGTTTTGGGTTAGAATTCATTTAAATAATAATACTGTACCGTATTAGAAGACTTCCATTTCTTCAAATTTATGTATAAAAAACAAGTAGATTGCATACGTCTGTAAATTGACAAAACACACGAAAGTATAATTCCATAAAATCTATCAACCCGTCGATAAATATCAAAGCGTCAACGTCATCGCTTTCAGGTAGCAACGAGCATTTTATCAACGTAGTTAACCGTATTGAACGTATAGCTTTCCGAAGCATTCAGAGATGAATACATTATTTATGTGATGAATACGATCTATTACTGTTCGTTGATCATCGTTAAAAATAATAATCACGTCAATGCATGTCAACGATTTAACATTGTGATGTCGTTTGTTACTCGACGATCGAATAACGACGACGGTTATCACAACTCGTAGGTAGCAAAAGTAATTTTACTTAAAATTCTGTTTGATTAACGGATTAATATTACTAACAATCAATGTGTCGCATAAAAATATAAATAAATGATGCAGTGCGGCCAACGTTATCATTATTATTGAATATTATTATGTTATTATTGTGCTTCAGTTGATAAATCGGAAGCGATTATGTCCGAATGATGATTATTGATAGCTGAGAAATTTTTATTATTAAAAATAATTGTACAAATGTCATGAATTGTGTTCAGACGATCATTATTGACATTGAAGCCACAGGTATTTCGTGCATAATGCATCCGTTTGTTTATTATGAATATATTATCTGATGTATTCTGAGATAGAATCCATGATGATGATGATCTAAATCTGATTGTATTTAAAAATATTTTTTTTAAAATGTAAAATGTCACATTTTGGAGGCGATTCAAATATACGATTATCGCGCTAATTTAATTAATGATTTAGGATTGATGATAATCACTTATTATTACATTTCGCGCTTTTGTCGGGTTTTTTTGACATTGTTTTGACAATTACCACGAATGGTTGATGACAGCTGTTAGGTTTGTTTGTTGTTATCAGTTGACGTTTGTCAACGCGGTGATAAAGTCGCGTTTCGGCTTTCCATAGTAATTTTAGCGATTTTTGATTTAGTATCCGGTGCATTGTGGCCATAAAGTGCAAGGTGAAATAAATATTCACTCTGGTATTACATTCGAGTATTGATTTTCCGCACTGACTCGTCCGGTTTGGCAAGGCCTGGACGAAAAGTGCATATCATCCGAACATTTCCGCGATAGGGTTGTCAATCTTAACTTTTTCGGTGTGCGTGTACCCTCGGTCATCACTATAGTCCGGTCTGGAATCCCTGCATCATGAGGATGGCCAGGGAATTTGATTTCAGTTCATTTTTGCTTAGTCATGTACCTGGCCATACCTGACTAATGATCACCTGAATAATTAACACTAAGACAAAAAAATGACAGATTCCTGATTGGATTATACTGATCCGAGACAGAATTTATTGTACTCGATATATTTTTCAATATGTTTAAATGTTTTACCGTTGCCTGATGCACTGCAGTGGTTCTTGCATGTATAAGCGCTCCTGCCTGTTTATTTATTAATCGTTTAAATTTTGTTTAATACCCCAAAAGCTTTTCCATCCGATTATTGCAATATTTTATTACATCCATATGTTATTTCCGATGAGTTTATATCACAATTAATGCTTAAAATATGATTGAATAATTACGGAAGTGGATATATGCAAATATTCTAATTCATTCTGGTGGCGAAATGGAACCTCATCCTTGACGACTATGTTCCACAGTTATGAGAGTCCATTTATTGATTTTTTAGTATTTTACAGCTAGCAGCGCTTGAAGACTCAATGATTTAGCATCCAGCTGTACACAGTCTCACCACCTCAGCCTCGGTCTACCTTTTCTTCGTGGATATGGAGGCTTGTCGACTATAAGCTCTTCGGTGGCTGATTGTCCCCCTTCCGCTGATACTCGATCGGCTTACTGGAATCTCATGGTTCTGACGATAACTGTGATCGGTATATTGCTGTATCATTGCGTCAGATACGCCACTCTCCGCCATCGAATACAGCACCAAATATTCGTTTCAGAATCCTCCTCTCATCTTGTTTTGTCAAAGCCCGACATTTAGACCCGTATGTCAGGATAGGCCTGATGAGGGTCATGTAAAGCTTGACTTTGTTCTTCTTTAAGAGGAATCTCGACCATATATGCTTTTGATGACAGATGCTCCAAAGAAGCATCTATCTGCCAGCATTTTACCTCTTCGCACTTCCAAATTGGTTTCGTCATCCTATGCTGTTAATAAGTCGAGATATTTAAATTCCTGGACGGTTTCAAAGCTACACTCATCGATTTTCAGGAGATCAGGGATTCGTCCTCGGCATATAAGCATGTTTTGGTTTAATTTTTCCTTCAATTCAGCTGACCAAAGAGCTGCCACGAGGTTAAAACCCGTTTTTGATTCGATTTTTGCTCTTTTCTTGTTTACCACTATTATGAGCTTTACAAAACAGTCGTATAGAATGGACACATTTGTCAAGGATCGATACGTTAATAGTTCGTTGATTAAATTTAATTAATAAATATGATCATCTACAAAGATTCAGGGATGGTAAACTTTATCGGAATCTATACACAATTGAGTAATTTGCTATAATCGAACATCGTTAATTGAACATCGATATATCAGAAATACTGATAACATTTTCGTCATCATGCAGCAACATATATGACTCAGGATTCTTGAATTGAATGTAACGTTAACGGATTATTTTTCTCGATGTTCAAAACTATTCCGTCGATAATTATATATATTTTTTTAATACAGACATATTCAACGCATTAAAAAAAACATTGTCAATTGCGGTCATTCTATTATGTCGCGAGGGAAACACTGGGAATTGACGTATTTTTGCTTATTTTCCCGGACAGGTTTGTGTCTAAAGTACTACATTCCAAGAATTTTTTTGAACTAGTTCTTAAATTCAAACCTCAAAAATAATTTTGACAATAATTATTATTATTTAAGTGGTTCCTGACCCGAAATGAGTCCCTGCCACCTAAAGGGCATTACGCCATTCCTACCGGTCTCGGGCCTCCTCCATCCATTGCTCAAGCCTCAACAGAGACACATACAACTGTCTCCATCGTATTCTCACCCTCCCAATGGGGCGGGTTTCCCCAGGCCTAGAGTTCATAACAGTATGGACCAGCCTATTTCAGCCCATTCAGGCTAGATGCCCTGCCAAACATAGGCGTTCCGTGCGAATGTATGAGGACAATGGTATATCCCCATACATGGCCATGACCTCGTTATTAGAGGTCTTTTAAGACTTTTATCTCGAACCGATCAAAACAATGCATGTTCCGGCTTGCCGGTTATAGGTTACCACCGGGCGAATGATAGTTTTGTAAATTCTCAGTTTATTTCGCCTCGAGAGCAACCTATTCCCCAGTAATTTAGACATGGCTCAATAGCACCGATGCGCTTTTTGTATATGGACAGAGATTTCTATACTTTCAGAATTGTCCTCGGTGATTGTAGTGCCCGGGTACTAGAATGATCTAACCATAAATAATAATAGTTTAAATATAATATATATTTATTAATTGTGTATTTTAGTTATTTTTTAATGAATCGTATCGATTATTAGTGTCCCAGGGTATTGACATACAATTTTCAAGTGTCTGCGAAAGTGTTAAATGTGATTAGACGAAGATGCCTTTGTCAGCGAGCCAATCGTTCGATTTGCATAACAATCCTGCAAACGATGTGCTGATAACGATACTTATAGCTTTTTTTTATGATTGATGCAATTATTATGTATATCTGCAATATATCCGCATATGATATTTTTATGCTATTTATTTATTATTACTACAATTTTCATACTAAAGAATAATATTTGCGTGCGAATAACAAGATTTAACATTCCATTTTTACCATCCCTGGACTGTATGATTTATGACGATGGCGCTTAAATGCCGACACATGCGTTTGGGAAATATTAACTCTTCATAAATCTATCGTCTTTCCATTTTAACGAATATTCCTTCTCCACATCTTAAACATGTATTCTACACGGTTTGATAAAAGATATGAGAAAAAGTGCGTGACATATCTTGACATTGGTGGCCATATTGCATGCTTACTTTATAGTTAGCTGTCGGAAAGGTTTCATGTGTTTTGACGTGCTCGGAAAATTTTTACATGTGGAAAATACGTAAAACGTAGAAAGAATTTATGACCAAAAACTATACCGTTATGATGTGTTAGCATCCGTGTATTTATCCGACATTTAGCCAACATTGTGGTGATAAAAACTGGATTGTACAATTGTCGAGATGCGAATAATATTAATTCCGCATTTTTTTTTATCAAACCTCGTATGTTATAATATAAATCTTAATATGTCTATGCATTTTTTATTTTATTTTATGTTTTAATAATTAATAAACCGTATATATCGATGATTTCATACATTATGTATAGCCGTTTGTTTGCAGAAGACATGAGTAAATCAAAGGCATCTCGTGCACTACCCAAAACGTACGTGGAAGGTTTCCACGATCGTGAAGAAGTAATGAAGATGAAATACAATCGTTTGGGAACGACTGGCTATATGATATCGCATTTATCGCTCGGCGGTGGCGCATTCAGCAATTTCTACGGGTAAATCTCACAAAATGTCAAGTACAATCTATGATATTCACTCTAATTATATTTTTAATTCAGAAATTGTGACGACGACGAAGCTATTGCGACAATCAGGGAAGCTATTAAAAGAGGTATCAATTTCATTGATACGGCCCCGTGGTACGGACACGGCCGATCCGAAATCATTCTTGGAAAGGTATGCATATTTAAATATCATTATAATATCGTATATATATATATAATGTGTTCATTTTGCAGGCTCTTAAAGAGATCCCTCGTCAAGCATATTACATCGGAACGAAAGTGGGACGATATGAAAAGAAATTTGAGAATATGTTTGATTTTTCCGCTCGTAAAACCGAGCTTAGCGTTCACGAGAGTTTAAAAAAATTAGGCATCGATTACGTCGACTTGATACAGGTGAGATATAATTAATACGTATGAATAATTGTTTGTGTTAGGTCGTCGAGTATGAAATTTGTAGTGAGCTACATGGTCAACTTTGACAGCTTCATATTTCATGTTGATATTATATTTCGATATTCTTTTGTTTTTGTTGGAGTGTTGCCATACATATTTCCTCTTTCTAAATCATTTTGCCTTAATATATTTTGTTTAAAGATGGTAAAGTCGGAACTACAGGAGTTGGAAGTTCTCATCATCCATCATGCTTATCAGATCTTTCCCCCATTCTGAATTGAACTTATTCATGAGTTTGAAAATTTTTTCATAGGAAAACAATTTAATTCCGAAAATGCCGTTAAACTGGCCTTTTAAAATCTTAAAAGGCCAGCATTTCATTGACTTTCGATTACCAGTTTATTTCACCACCTGACTGAGAAAGATACAGCTAAAATGGCAGAAGTGTATTGAAATAGTATTGCTATAAATCTGTGCCGTTATTCAGTGGCGGATTCACTACACCCGTATAAATCCAGTTCTGCCAACCTCAGAAATAATCTAATTCCGTTAATCTTTAGAGAAATCCAGTTCTGCCATCCTTAGGAAAAATTCAAGTCTGTCAACCTCAGGAGAAATCAAATCCAAATAACCTCGGGGGAAATCCAGCTCTGCAAACCTCATGAGGAATCCAATTCTACCAACAGGATAAATCCAGTCCTATAAACCTTAGCGGAGAACCAGTTCTGCCAACCTAATTCTCCCAAACTAAGAGAACATAGAATTCTTCCAACCTTAGGATAAATCCAATTCTGACAATTTTCAGGAGTGCTTTTTGTAAAGCGGCGACACTTACTCGTCGCTATCCTAAAACATTAATTGTGTTGTGATATTTTTTAAATAAATTCTGCCACAAATGCACACAATACCCTAAAATGGGCATTTTGGTACAATTTTTTTTGATTAATAAAAAACAAAAAAAGCTTGTTAGATTTTGCCAACAGCTTGTCATAAAAATAATGGCGTGCTGCGGTTTACAAATATTTATTTTTAGAAAAAATTCTCCCCTCGCCAGATTCCATGGATCATGATCTGCGGAAGAGTCAGTGCATATGGTTCGAAATTTGAACCGAAAAACATGTCACAGCTGGCGTTGTTCATTTGTCAATTTAATTTAAGGAATACTGCTAAATTATTAATTGCGTCTAAGAGGAAATCGGTTACTGCGACTGGAGGTCCTAAAGGAACATCATAAATTACACGACACAATGATACTTTCCGGATAACTCAATATTTTTTGTTAATTTCAGGTGCATGATATTGAATTTGCTCCATCTTTAGATACGGTGTTGACGGAAACGCTTCCGGCTCTCCAAAAATTGAAGGAGGAAGGCAAAGCCAAATTCATCGGCGTTACCGGTTACCCATTGTTCACTCTGCACGATCTGATCGATCAATCCAAGGTGAAGCTGCACACTGTGCAGACGTACGCTAGGAATACGCTCATCGACATGGCGTTGAACGATTATTCGGATATGCTTTTGGAGCAGGGAGTAGCCATTATATCCGGAGCTTCTCTCGGCATGGGTCTACTGACGAACAACGGCCCGCCGGATTGGCATCCGGCTTCCGACGAAATCAAAGAAGCTTGCAAGAACGCCGCAGAATATTGCAAGAAAGAAGACGTCGAATTAGCTAGACTCGCTTTGCGTTACGCGTTACAAAATTTCCGAGTATCTACACATCTAGTCGGAATGAACACTCGCGAAATGCTAGAAGCTAATTTATCCGTATTTCGAAACGGACTTACGGAACACGAAAAAGAAGTATTGCGTTCCATCTGCGACCTGTAAGTTAAAAATGATTAATAATACATGCAATGAAATAAAATTATATCATACAATGATATAATTTTATTAAATAAATGTCGTTACTGTTTTAGATATTTCTGTCACATCACCAAATTCCATTGGGAAGGCGTCGAGGTGCGAAAATACAAGGATTACATGAAAAAATTCCAGTAAACACTCGGACGATCGTCGAATATATTTAACAGAGCTTATCGTTTTTTTTGCATCGTTGTAATTGTTACTCGACTCCACGCCAATTAAACGGCCGATAAAACTGAAAATTATCATATTCTACGTATCTTATCATATTACATAATCTGTAATCACTCTATATGTGTGTAAGTATTAGGTCGTTCGATGAGTAGTCATTTTATTCATATGCTTCGTACGACCTAATATATTTTGAATAATTTATATTCACTTGTCATATAATAAAACGTCATTTATCCGTCTTAGTTACCGTTTATTGTTTTGTTACACCTCGTTTAGATAAATTTGATATGATCAGCATATATAATATGCTTATGTAAGGTAATGCGAGAATAAATAAGAGATTATTTTTGTATATGTAATATAATAAAATGATTATTAGTGTTTGTCAATAACCTTTTTCCGTAGATTAGACAATTTTTCATTTATTTTTTTTAAAATATTGGAATAAAATTGTACGAGGTGATATTTGAAGAGATTTACATAAGATACATATCGTAATCGTCGTAAAGCTTCAAAATCTCGCTAATTATTTGTCTAAGCTGAACGTTTTTGTTATATCTTAATAATTAAGCACAAATGCAACTCTCTGGCAATATTCTAACCATGTTTTAATAATTCCTAATGAATAACTTCTAAAACATGCTATTAAAAGCAAAGGAGAGACAAGGATTATTGTCTACAACAATCATCGCTCGTAACTTTTTTTTCTCACAAATGGTTCTTTACATATCTAGAGATTTAATTTCTATATAAAAAATAATAATTACTGATGCTCTTCATATGTTATATTTATATATAATTTTTTTTAAATTGCTAGACTGTTTTTCGACTTATTGTTCTGCTTTAGTATTTTTTTTCAAAGTCATTTAAGATGATATATTTGGAGAGATCAGTAATAGCTAAGGTCTATCAATAATTCTTGAATGGGTTTATTTTTCATATATGATGACAACATTTTTATAGCAGCCTTTTTCGCTGTAATGACAAACTGATTTATTTTCGCATTACTTTGTGTATAAGAATATTATAATGAAGACTTAATAATTCAAAAAAATTGTGAATAGATTGTGATCTATTTTCAATTGCTATCGATAGTGCATCGAGTAAGTTTCGTTTTGTGATAATATAACTACAGTATAATCCAGATACCATCGTCGTGAGGTCTGTAAAATATATATTTTCATTAATTTTAACAAATTTTCTTATTCAATAAAAACTCTGTACGATCCGGATTAAAATAAATAAAATCAAGATATATGTAAAGCAATTACGTTAAACTAGTCAAGTTTCACTCGATCTTAAAATATATTAGATATAGTCGTATCATCAATTAATATGCTTTCTACGATGATAATGATGATTTAATTTGGTTTTAATTTTGTCATTCTTCGCCTGATTTTCATTGTCATAGTTGCTCTGACCTTCAGAGCCTCGAAAACAACAGTAATTGGCTACGTATTCCAGGAGTGAGTTGACCTGCTAGGCTTACATAGGATCCCTCTTTATCTTACATCCAAACTACTACGTTTGTAAGGAGTAGTATTAAGAGACAGTCCAGAATAATCATTTCTCTCATTCTGTTATTATTATTTTTTATATATAAATTATTAATCCTCTTTCCCTCAATTCTGAGGAACGTGAACATATGCATGATTCCCCTTATGGATGACCATCGACGTGGTTTTCATGGGAATATATAGTGCAGTGGTTTCCCGTTACCTTCTGCACCGCAGTGAATTTTTATACTGAAGAGCGCTGCTTCCCAGCTTATATTTTTGACAATTAATTTTAAGGCCAGCCTCCACCCCACCCCACTGTTGACCAGCGTCACTCAGAATTCTTCGGAATGGTCACCCAGCTGAGTACTATCTGCGATCAGTAGCGGTAAGCTTGACAATTGTAATTACATTCAAGCTATGACGGGTCATCGTCATCATCGTCGTCATCGTCGTAAGGATACTAAGAGGTGTTTTCTCCCCGGCTCACGTTTGTAAGAATTAGGACATAGGAAACATACTATCTCATACTACGGCATCCATCTCCAGGATGATATTCGGAGGGCTATATATCTCCAGTTCGTTTCGTCCAGCCACCTGATCTATCGCTCAACGTTGCTTTCTTATCTCAATCACTGCCTACAGAATGTCATCTATGTGACAATAATTTATAATTAATCTAAACTAACCACGAAAGCTCTATAATTCTGTCTTGCGTGATTTTCGCAGAACGCAAACGTGATCGATCATTTGTCTTTCTTGTAATTGAATAGCGTTGATCGATTATCTATCAATTTGATCGTTATCGATCCATTTTTTAAATAATACAGTCATTTACGCTTAATTGAGACACATTAGGGCTCTACAATTGCCGCTGGCTCTAATAAGTTTAGGATAAAATTAAAATTAATGTGTTTCTTTTTATTATAATATCGTAAAGCGATTAAATTTTATTATTTTTTTATATGTAAATTGTTAATCCACTTTTACTCATGGCTGAGAAACTTAACCATATGCATGATTTCCCTTATGAAGAACCCCGGACATGACTTTCATGGGCGTAAATATTTACTGAGCTCAGTAGCGGTGAATTTTACTGTGAATAAATATAAGAAAATAATTTGTATATCTATCAATATAAAATCTTGAATAATTATATTTATCGTCTCTGTCGCCGTCTTGTCTTACTGTTTGATCCAATGAATAGTTTTAACAATTGCATCAACACAGTCCTCATTCTCATCATGACCTGCTAAATTTCAGTATAATATCGAAAATTCTGAATGATTAACAAGCTTTGATGTTTGTAAATGTAAAATCTCGTGTAAAAAACGTTTTATACTAGAACCAGCGAGGCAATGTCATGTGGTGACGGTTTTGACAGCTTACCAGCTATAAGCGAAAAGCTGTATTGCTCGTAGAATTTAAATTGAATATTATCACTAATAATTTTGACTCTCTATGAAGTTGTGTAAAAAAAATCTTCAATTAATTCCATTGGATAATTACTAATTTTCTTCGATAAATTTTTGATCACTCCTGTGTCCAACGTTTTAAAATAAAAATAATAAATTTAATTAAACTGTGATAAACTTTGATAAAATGTAAAATGTTACAACTTCAAACTTATCAATCATCCAGAGTTAAATTTTACAACTTATATAAAATGTAAATTTTACAACTTGATAAAATGTAAATGTTTTTGTTCTGAGTGACGGGATTGGTTGCAATACTTATATGGTAATTTATGGCATTGTCATCTAGTTGATGTTGTCCTCAACTTCCAACTTATCGATCATCCATAGTTACTCTTTATTGTCCGTGCGAATATTTAGAAAACCTACTATGAGAGTCCGCTCATTTTTGCAAAATAAAGGTAAAAATTATAGGTTTTTTATATTAAAAATAACTCCCAAACCTTTCAATCGATTAATTTGAAAACTGGAACGTAGCTTCTTTATAGTTGTCTATGGCTTTATTATCATCAGATCAGTATTTATTGCATAGGTGTATATAAAAAAAAGGCTCCGACCCATGAGCCACTGTTTAACAACTTACTTGGATGATTTATGATGAAAGTATCCGTAATATCTTTGCCTGACCGTTCGTTAGGTAAGAGGGAAGACAAATCGTGGAAGAGTAAGACAAAAATGTCCCATTTTAATTGTGTGTACCGCATACCAAGACGGTTCGGGTCCCCGCGGTATGGACACGAAAGGAAAGCCCTCACGTCACGTGTGAGACTTCGGGTTCCTTTGGCCTCGACTACCATGCGAGAGTTTGGTAAGGTCCATGCCCTCAGCGAGTGAGAGCCTTGTGACTGGCAAATGATGATGATGATGTATGAGATTATGTGAAAAAATACGATATACACCAATCCCTCGATTTACGCTGTAAATATTTTGTGGCAAGTGTTACTCAAATGCATATATTGCATCAGATTACTCCCACTTCAACGACCAGACGTCTGTAACCTCCTCCATTGCGCGTGCAGTACGTCAAATATTTTTATGAAGTTTTGCATCGCTCTTGCAAAACTTATAAACTGAATGAATCTACTGTTAAGTACGTTAAAAAAAACGAAATAATTGTTAGAAGAAGTGTCACCTCCGGATCCCTGATCAGTTCTAAATATACCTCATACGTTAGAGATGTTATAAAATTTAAATGTCGATTTATTAAATTATTTCTTAATAAAATTGTATTTTTTTTATGTCTCGTTTTACGCGGTTTCTGGAACCTATCCCTTTACTTTATATGAATTCAAAGTCTCGATTTACACGTGTGTTTCTTGGAACGTATCTACCGCGTAAAACGAGGGATTGGTGTATGTTAATTTTATAATTCAGATGAAAGTTTTTATAAAACACAGCATGTGTTGCCGGACCATAAAGAGTTCAATTTTACAACTTTGATAAAATTTAAATTTTACAACTATGATAAAATGTAATATTTACAACTTTGATAAAATGTAAATTTTACATTTTTGTTAAAATGTAAAAGTATACTTAGCTAATTATAATCAAATATATAGATCCTAACATCGTCATTCGGAGACAATGACAAAATATATGACTTGTTCTAATGGATTTTCTAGGTCAGATTTTCATTTTTGATTCCGTAGATCCCGTTCGTAGTTCAGTTTTGGTTTAAAAGGATAGAGTTCAATAAAAAAAACACAATATTTTGCATCACTACTTTATTCCTATTTATTTAAAATTTTCAAGTTAAAATCGGTACACATTTATTTTTGAGCATTCCGAGATATATTTGGATAATCGTGAAACATTTCATTCAATCGTCATAAAAGAATTATCGTAGAGTCGGCAGAGATAGGGTGCAATGTTTTAGCGTGACCTGTTAAAACCGCCATCTTAATAATAATAATTAACGGCGCCGATTCACGGGCGCCGCCGCTTACACTATATACAGTTATTTATTTATTATATCAATACTTCACAATGATTTTTGGATATAATCGCAAATTGATGTATTCGCGAGTAAACCTAATTATTTTTATGTTTACGGACTAGATCGTAAAAATTACGAAACGCATCTGCTGGAGAGAACGCAGACGATCGAATATGTAATACATTGTGAGTTTTTATCTCCTAAAATATCACAATATTAATTTATTCGTAAAAAGCTCGCTTAGTACACTTAAAAAGGATATCGATAGAAAATTTACATATCAAAAATTTTCAATAAAGAATACGAGATCCTCAAATAGATTATGACGTAACGTTTTTGGATACATCGTGGCCGATATAATTAAAAAAAAATATTCATAGATTTGCTTTTCATTTGCAAATATTTTATTTCTTATCGACAGAAAAATTTTGAGCGTTGACGTAATAATAATATATCGTCATAAATTAATAAAAATCCGATATAGTAAACATTAAAATGAACGGTTATAGCTTTTTTCATAAAAATAATAATGCAGTATATATAAATCACGTTGTCTTGTGATAAGGAGAGACAATGCTTCAGGTACATCACAACCTAATACAAATCTAATATTAATCCGAAGTAAAATCGTGTATAACATTTCTAAATATACGGTATATATTATTTTTTTTTTATTGCAGATATGTAATTTCATAGATTCGAAATATTCATCGTAAATAAAATAAATAAACGTTCAGGATTAATAGCGTCGAAACAATTATTTTGCAATATTTTTCAGCTGATAAAAATTCAATGATACATGAGAGACGTGCACTAGAATTTATCATACGAGCGTCTCGATATTAACGTTTATTTATTTATTTCAATATAATATTGCGAAAGAAACGATTGAATTATTTGCTCACTCGAACAGTCGAAATATAATTTAATAACTAACGGTCTTAATAATTAATTAACCCAACGAGCTTGATCACACATAATTAAGTTTACGGCTAATGTTATTACATTTACGGAGTGTATTTGTAAAGTGAAGAGTATTTTTAAGTGTTGACTGTAATGCAGAAACTATTTTTTTTTTAAATTGCCACCGACGACAGGAAAATGTTCTAAAATCATCGAACGACGATGAAAGGAATAAACGAGTCGGATACAAACGATAGTCACGGAAGACTAGTCCAGGACAGGATAATTAAGATACGTTAATGGAATCCTAGTGAGTTTGAAAATCGTTTTGGCGGCTATTTATAGAAAATATATTTATATTAGGTTGTTCGGAAAGAAATCAATTATTTTTTTGCAACTTTGAACTTCAAAAGCATCTACGGTCGAGATTCCTCATCTAAGCTTTGATAAAACAAGATGAGTGACAGTTGGATATCCTGGAAAAGGAGGACTCTGAGACGAATATTTGGACCCGCATTCTATGACGGGGAATGGCATATCCGAGGCAACGAGGAGCTGTACCGACTATACAAAGATATACCGGTTACAGCTGTCATCAGAGTGCCCAGATTCCAGGTACCTACATACCGTTAAGGATGTGGGACAATTAGTCGCCGAAAAGGCATATGGTTAACAAGCCTTCCTGTCTCCGGAGGAGAGCAAGACCAATACAGAGGTGATTGGACTGTGTACAGAGGGACACTGCATCTTTGAAACTTACAGGAAGATAGAGCAACGTGGCGGGAGATCGAATAAAATGCAGAAGGGTGTTGGATGAGGCCAAGGCTCTACAATAAGGCTGTTGCGCCAATGATGAATGAATGATTTTTCTACGAGCCATTTTTCTACGATCAGACATTCAACGCAACCAAGGCCATATCGACAACAAATTTGGTTTCGTTGATTCAAACCGGAGAATAAGAATATACAGGATGCCCCTCGATCAGAACGACCATCAAAATGCGACGTAGACGTGATAAAATCGACTATTGAAGCAGATCCGTGTCAAACTGTGGATAATTATAGCAAAAATTCTCAACGTTTAAATTTGTTCAAATCAAAATCCAAATTATGTAGCATATCATAAATATCAGCCATCGATAACTTGGAAAAACAAGGGTATATCCAAAAAGACCGAAAAACCGTTAGTGCAGAGTCTGGTATTCTCATTTTTTAATTACAGCGGACCATAAAGGAGAACATGGGCGGCTTAAGAGGGCCGACTTCCTACCATATGTCTCAACATATGTCTGGACATCTCGCTAAAAGAAACGATAGCCCCGAGAAGCACGTCGCCCTTGGAAACGTACAAGGAGACAACAAGGTACAAGGACCAAGTGAAAACTGCAGGCTCCATTATACAGGTTTTACACTTCAAATTGGACGTTTTACAAATCAAATTAGACGTTTTG
>JAGXCT010035620.1:0-19791 GCA_022495035.1 Philopotamus ludificatus | reverse complement strand
AATGAGGTATCTAATTTGATTTGTAAAACGTCCAATTTGAAGTGTAAAACCTGTAGTAGCTGCGATACGAGATGCAGAATGTATAGAATACTAGAGAAACAAATACAAGAAGATTCGGAATAAGAATAATCATGATCCTGAGACATGAAAGTGCTGACTAAAGAAGAAGAATCATGAATAACTATTTTTATTCTTAGAATAATCCATTTTTAAAAAAATGTGAAGACATTGATGAAAAATTCATCAACATCTTGTAAACAGCAATCAAGAAAAAAAATCATCTTTGAACCTAAATTATGATTAATATGTATGCATAAATTATTTATTTTTCGTTGCTAAAATGAAAAATATTGCATATCTTTTCGAACAACCCATATTATAATGTCCAAATTTGATAATGAAATTTGATCTCTAGTTGAAGATCAAACCGTTTACAAATAATAATTGGAAGACTATATTAAAATATTAAAGGTGAGGTAATTGAGCGAATACTTAAAATTGTCGCCGAAAAAACCGAGACTTTGTTTAAAGATTCTATTGTTATGCTAGCCTTAATAAAATGAATTATGATACATATTTTTAATTTCGGTTCAGAATGTTGAGACACAATCTCGAGTGGGATTGAATGTACCTTACGATATGTTAAACGCGAGTATTATTCGACGACTATGAACTGCTCGGTTATTTTTTCGGCAACAATACGTACGAGGTTCGATAAAAAAAAATAATAAATCAAAATTGTCACATTATCATTGTGTTGACACATTTGTCTCTGACGTATTCTGACTTATCGGGCGATATTTACTTTAGGTAAAAATTTACCGGATATCTCGCTCTGCGACTTCTTATTCCCGAAATTAAAAAAAAATATGAAAGAACGTCATTTTGTCAACGTTGACATAATCACCGAAGGCATGATTTATCTGATCAAACCTCGTATGTTGTAAAATATGGGCTTATTGCATAAAAATACAATTTACATGATAAAATCTAACGACTATTCTCTTTTAATACCTAATAATCACAAATGGGGTCATATTATTAAATAATACGACGGTATTCACGTCGGGGAAACGGTCTAAATGCCATTCTGAAGTAATAAAATTCGTGGGCTCGGATTAAGGCGTCCTCAGGCCCAGCGCTCGTCTATAGCACCTTTATTACGAGACGTACATTATTTTTTTATGTCCGGCAACGGTTGAAAATATTTTAAATGACTTTGAGTTTATACTATCGCCGCGGGAATGGTACCCGATTAAGCTTAATACTTCATTTATCAATAAATTATTCAATGATGGAGAGTTTTGGCTTTGCCGTCTTTGGTTATGTACGGTACGGTGCCTCGGTTCGGCGTCGTGATCCCCATTCCGAGGCGAATCACACTCTTTATGAGCTGAGCCAGGCCGGTGTGCAGAGGGTTCGCTTCGACGACTTTCAAATTCATCATTATGTTGGACATGCTGTGTTTCCGGGCTTGCGTGTGCCATACTAGGACTTCGGTGCAGTTGTTGGCTTTCGGTTCTATGTCCTCGATCGCGATGTGATTGTTTCGCAAGAAATGATCTTCCTCGTATCCCGCTTTGAACGGCATCGACGCATTCTGTTTCAGATAGTTTGTATTTATAGCGAAGCCGGCCATGTCCACGGGCCAAATTCGCTTTGCGGGCCAAGAGTCGAAGAATCCAATCACCTGAAACATATTATATATATACGTTATTAAATATTTCATTATGAAAAATGAATATTAATTAAAAATGACAAGACACGTTTTGTGTTTATTCATCAGTTATGTACAAATGGCGTCGAAAAATAATGCAACTCCAATTAAAATCAATCAATAAAAAATAATCGAAGTGAACATGTATTGAAAGTGGATGTTGACATATTGCAAACAGAAATTAAATCTGAATATACGCAAATAGCTGACGAGCTTCATTACTTAAAATCTAGTAGCTCTGAACATCTGAAAAATATCAGCGAGATTGTGAAGCAGGATACCGCACAATTTAACGGATAAACCCATAGCGGTATCCACGTGCATGTGGAGATTTAATCGAAAAAGAGACTAACACTCTGTCTTTACACCATTCAGGGGAGGCTCGTCCTTAGGGGCAATCGGGGTACTGCCCACATTTCTCCTAATAAAAAAATAATAATTAACTGAAATATGCAAACAGAACCGTATTCGTATGTGTTGAGTATTCGAATGGGTGTTGTTGTTTAGCTAGGTAGTGGCGGTAAAGGAAAATATTCCGTATTAGCGTATACAGAAGGTCAATTTTCGTATGCTGCGTAAAGCTCTGTTTGGGGCAGACCTATATATGCCCCGATGGTCTATATTTTCTACCCGATTCGAAAAATAAATCGTCAACGCTTTTCCACTATATTTGCATTTCTCTTTTCGGGAATTTAAATATCATCATCAACTGATTGATAAAAATCTTTTAAAGTTTCCATAATTTGACCGTGTTTCGCACAAGACTTTAAATAAATAAATGTTAATAAAAACAATTTCCATTTGATTTTGTGATTAACTCTTTATAGGCAAAAATTATAGATCTTGGATATTAAAAATAACACCCAAACCTTCAATCGATTATTTTAAAAATTGGAACGTAGCTTCTTTATAGTTGTCTGTGGCTTTATTAATCATCAGATCAGTATTTATTGTATAGGTGTATATAAAAAAAAAGGTTCCGACCCATGCGCCACTGTTTATTAACTTTCTTGGATGATTTTTGATGAAAGTATCGCCTAATATCTTTAACCTGATCGTTCGTTAGGTGAGAGGGAAGACAAATCGTGTAAGAGTAAGTAAGACAAAAATGTCCCATTTCAATCTCAAATATTATTAACACATTACCTTCGGGAGGACTCGAATTCGGGTCTTTTGGAAACAACGCCTTTTGTACTCTATCTATTTACGTCGGAAAAAAAATATGATGCAATGTGCAACACACACGTGTTTCTTGATATCTTTACGAATACCCTTCGGACTATTCCTTTGAATAAAAAAAATCTTCGAAGCAAAAGGAAGTATTTAGAGATTCGATAAATTACGATTAGATAATTTTAATAATGCGTAAAAATAATTTGATTTTTTTTATAATAAATTATATATATGATTACTGCCAGGTAAATCATCGTCATTCGGTTGTCATAATGGTTGAGCTGAAGTTTATGCGCAAAAAATGTCGTAATTTTATTAATTCTAGAAACATTTCGTATTTATCAAAAAATGCACACCTTTCCGTTGTAGACGACGGGAGACGATATTCCGTAATCACCGATGAGGCCGACGGGGAACATTGATATTTTTTTTGTGTCTCTGATTTCATTGAAGAGCCGCAGATCGAACGTGTTGTCGTCGTCGCCGAAGTAAATTATTCCGTGTTTAGCGTTTTTGTTTATCCAATTCAAAGCGGCTCGTCTGTTCGCAACCCCTCTGGGCGGCGATGTCGCTTTACGATACTGCTCCGGCATCGGGCTCATCAAATGTGTAAACGGCAAACCGGTCCTTCTGTAAAATACAACATTTCAAAGTCACATCCTCTATTGATCATTAAATTATCGCAGAAACTCGCATCTCCGTATTTTATTTCCTAATCGGCAAGATTTTTAAAAAATATTGTATCTTCAGTCACATAAGGATTACCTCAAAATATTATCGACGACAGAGCTGCAGACTTTACTGTCGTCAGCGACGATCCAATGCAATCGGGAGACGTGCATCAACGTATGGCTGAGCCTCGTTAATTCCGGAGATTGCTCTGGTCATGGATATGTCGGCGTGATGAAATATATAATATTCTGTGTGACGTCGTTCTCTATGTAAGGCCTTTGATCCTCCATAGAGACGGAACAAATTTTGGATCTGTCCAGGGCCGAATCCGCACCCATCGCATGATGTCTGAAATAATAATCATCATCGTATTTAACGGCGAGAAAATAAAACTAATACAACAATGCTGCAAATGTGCATAATTAAAATCGTTTCGCATTGCGTATTCAGCGTAAATTATTAACGCATGCTTATATTATACTATTATCGTCATTGCAATCTCATTTACCTATGCGGATCATTGATCGACGAGTTCCATACTAGGAATGATATTACAACCGTTAAGCCGATGGCCATAAAAAATATATTTTGCATCTGAGGCGTCGATGTAAATATCAAGTTCATTTTTACTGCAATTCATAAATAATAATATATATGGATAAAGATAAAAATATATACTGCAATGATACACGATACAACTAAAAAATAAATCAATATGATGCTGGAAAAATCAAGTGAATATGATCAGTTTTCGATATACAGTGATATTAATACATACTATTGGCTCTCAACAGATAGTATCAACAATGTTTTAAATAATAATTCGATTGTAATTTCTGTCAGTGACGTTTAATTACGATTAACTAGTTACTTAACACAAGTTCGACTGTGGATATTCGCTTAATTTTCAACACACCCTCACATACTACATCTAATTATTAATATATCTAGATTAATATTGTATAATGATGCATTATGCAAGTGGAATACATGAGATTACACATCTAACATTTAACCAGAATGTCACAAAAAATCATTTACCAACTCCCAAATGGTAGTAATAAGATATTACAATGCGATATATTTAGCGAGCCTGCATAAATGCAGCGATATGTAATGCAGATTAAATTTTCACTATACGTCAAGCGCGAGAGCGGTGTTAGCTTCGTTTTGTTGGCCCAAACGCAATTATTTTCGTCCATGTAAAATTAAAATATGAAATCAAATATTTTATCACAATGATTTATAATTTAAGCAATTATTTACATGAATATATCGTATTAAGTATTAGGAGTATTCAAAAGAATGGACGTCCTTTTTCGTTGCCGTTTTCGGGGATTAGTTACGCTTCTACTGCCCCCCTTTCAAATCGTTTTTTTTTGTGTTATTTTGGTAACCACACACTTACCAAAAGTAAATTGTGATTTATAAAATTAGAATTTAACAATCTAATTTGCAATGGATCAATTTTTACCAAGTAAAGAATTTATTTAAAATTAAATGCTTTATCATTTATTAAAAAATAGGCCGCAACAATTGTCATTTATCACATCCGTAGTATACTTGGGGACTATTTGCATGTTCGAAAGTGTCAAAAATGGTTTAAGAAATTTTTGATTTAAAATATAACTCCAAAAGAGAAAGACGAAATGGTGCCGAAATCGAAAGTAAAAACAACTTTATCTATTGAAAAAATTGTGAACAATCTCGAATACCCATTGTCTAGTGTTCAACAGGGAAATGAATACCGCATGAGCCAAGAAAAGAGAACCTAGAAAAAAACATCTTTTAAAAATGGAATCCGAAAAACTGTTATTGCGAGAATTGATAGCTGAAGATGAAAAATGGATACTTTACTCCAATAGAGAGCTCAAAAATCAATTGATTTCAAAAAGTCACGACACCAACTGCTAAGCTCGACCCCCCAAAAAATGCATAATTCATTTTGAAGCCCAACAATAAATACGAAACTTTATCGTGAATAACTAGATTGTTTAGCGGCGGCAATGAAAACAAAACGATCCTCCCTCGTGTACCGAAGATAAGTTTTTTCCAGCATGACAATACTAACTAAGTGAGAAAAATTAACCGACCTCGGATGGAGGTTAATTCGTCACCCTCCATATTCTCCACATATCACTCCGTCTGACTATCATCTTTTAGGATTTAAAATGGATTGCCTCGTTGTTCGTAAAGTCATTTCGTTTTTTTCCCACAGAGGACTTAATTGTATTTTTTCACAGCCAACTTTATACTTAAGCCTAATATTTTGACAGCTGATATAGCAAGGCTTACTTGTGAAAAAGTTCTATTGATTCTACGTAGTAATATAGAAAGTGAAAAGCAGCATTTTCAGCATATCTTACTTTTTTACTATCGAAAAGAGAATAGAAATTTTCCGGGGGACGAAAAATGGGTTGTCTACAACAATGTTAAATGCAAGAGATCATGGGGTAAAAAAGATGAACCGGCTCAAAGCACTTCGAAAGCCGATATTCATCAAAAAAGGAAGGTGATGCTATCTGTTTGGTGGGATTTTAAAGGAATCGTTTTTTTTAGCTTCTACCGGACAACACCGATCAATTCTGAAGAGTAATGTCATCAGCTGGACAAATTTAATGACTCACTTATACAGAAAAGGTCAGACTTGATCAACCAAGTTAATGTTTCACCAAGATAATGCGAGACCTCATACAAGTTTGTTAACTCGCCAAAAGTTAACCCACCATATTCTCCAGATCTGCCACCTTCTGATCATTATTTATTCTGGTCGGTTTTAGATTTGCAAAACCTTTTACTTTAAAAGAGGAAGTCAAAAATCACCTGGATCAGTTATTTTCCAGCAATGAACAAAAAAAATATGAGCGTGAAACCGTGCTACTGCCAAAAAGATGGAAAAAAGTATTGGACAAGAATGGACAATATATAATTCAATAAAATGTTTATTCACTATAAGAAAATCGTCTTTCATTTTCATAAAAAAAAATGAAATTACTTTCCGAACAACCTAATACTAACTACTAACTACTGACCACTGACTACTAACTATTGTACTCACGACCATTGATCAACTACTAACGAATCTAGAATAAAAAATACGCCTCACAACTAACGAGTCATTTTCACTGAAAAGAAAACCGGAAAAAGTTTTAGGTAATAAACTCCGTAAACCGAAACGAACAAAATTCGAAACCGTGCTCTCTTTTGTCATTAATAAACTAATCCATACCACATAATATATATCCATTAAAAATAATCGTGAAAAACAAACGTTTGCCCCTTTTGATTTTTATATGGATGATTTAAAGAAATATAGGGTTAAAAACAATTTGTCGTCGGACAAATCTGTCTGTGTTCTGGACTAATTCGTTCTTAATGCATGTATTAATTAATGCATAAAATTATGCACATTTCCCACGCAAAGCACAGTTTAATACCCGTGCAATAATAATCTGAAAATTAATTCCAGCGACGATCGTTAAACACGGGGCTTTTCCTGGAATATGTGCAAATATGTATGTAAAAATCAGCAACTGGAAATATCTGTATTAATCGCATTTTCACGACTGTCCACGGCTGTTTATTGGCATTGCGTATATAGTTAGTTGTATTGTTCATGTGTTTGTTTGAACGGAACGAAATGAGATGGACGTCGGAAAATTTACATTGAAGACAGAAGCTTTTCCTTCGCGCATAAAATTTTCCGCTTTGTATTCTGAACAATTGTTTACTAATGCGCATTGATGACAAATTGCAGTTATACATAATCAAACAATATTTTGAAACAGAGCTAAATAAATAGGGGCCAGCGTCACTACGCCTTGAGCTATTGACCGATATATTAATTGAATTTTATATATATCTTTTTTTATAAAGGCAATGCGTGATTGGCATTACAGAATAACCCACGTCGCCATGCATAAAAAAACATAACATATATAACAATAAAGAAAAGAAAAGAATTATAAAATCTCTACAAATTGGCTATATAAGTGGTTGAGCAGAGTAATAGCTCTGGTTACCGGAGAGTTTCTGAGAGCAGCTGTCCCTCGCATTTGGCGGAAGAAAAAGCACACGCGAACGAGCTCGATGGTAGTGAGGTGACGCCCATAAGGGCAACTCGCATAGTACAAGGGGTTATGTACTGCGCCAACCAACAGCTTGAAGAAGTGCTTTTCCAAGTAAATCGACCTTCTTTTCTCAAGGGTTATATACCCCGGGCAGCCCTGTACCCATACGCTGGGGTATAAACTTGGGTAGAATCCAAACTCCCTCATGTAGAGATATCTCAGAAATCTCTTCTGTATCTCCTCTAATCTGAGGGAATTCAAGACGGCGCTCATATAACGGAACCTGATTCAAACAAGCTCCGAACCAATGCGTCGTATAGCACTCGTTGACTAAGATGCTCCGTATGTGATGAGAATTTCTCAAGACGAAGCCCAAAAAACGAACTTTATAAAATCGAATTTATTGAATAATAACAAAAATCCGCAGAATTTTCGTTTTTCTCAAATATTGGTTATTTATTCTTCAATATTACCCATCATAACATCATCCTTATGTCAACAACTTTTCTGATATTCGAAGTATCTCCGGATGCAATTGTCGGTATGGCAACTAGCTGGTAAATATAGCAATCATGAGGTCATGTCCAGCAAATACGAAGGCATAGGCATCAAAGCGCTGTTGTTTTTGGCCAAAAGTTCTTTCCATACATTGCTCGATAACTGTTTGGCTCCGCTAACAGATGATAAATATAAATATTTTATTTAAAAAAAAACCAGTGATACTTTAAAGAAGAATTAACCGAAGATCAAATTAAATCATAATTAACCTCTTCTGAGCGTCCTCTTCTAGGTCTCTTTCACTGAGGAGTCCATCAGGTCAGTCGTTATTGACTCCGGGTCTTTTCCATGCTTTCAAATTGGCTTGTCCATCGGTTGCATATTAATCTAGCCATGTCGATGGCTATTTGGGACCCAAGTTTTTGATTTTTCTCCAATAACTCTTATAATATAAATTCTACATGTCACAAACTTTTTGTATTCGTTTAAAAAAGTGTAAAGAATAAATATTATAAATAATCATAGTCCATTATTATCTGGAATTGCGAAAAAAAAAATAAAAGAACAATATTCGCCTCTGTTGCCATACGCGCGATGTTTTTTTCGCTCACATCCGATACGATGTGCAGAGTGCTAGTGAAACATCACCGTGTGCTATTTATCGACCAAATTATGACGCATATTATGAATAACTATTTTTATTCTAAGAATAATTTATTTTTTTTGAATAAAGATATTCAAGAAGAATTCAACAATATCTTGACATGAAATAATTTTTGGACGACACAGATGTTTTCGAGCCGCCGTGAAGGATGGGTAACTGTTTAATTTTTTTTTATACTAATATGGCTGAATACAGTCTACCCTTTTATAGTGCCGACAAAGGAACCATGGTATAGAAACCCGGCTTATAGAAGACTAGGCTATATACAATTTGGAGTTAGATTTTTTTAATTGTATTTTATAAATTTAATGAATTCAATACATCACACAATGATCTAGAAACAACAGGAACAGGAAACGGAAAACACTATAGGAGGAGGTGTCGTACATACCGCTCTTTAACAAAGAGCGCTATGGGAGGGATGACTGTATTCAGAAAAATATATCTGAAACTTAATATTGTAGTAGACAGTGGAGTAAAATGAACAATATAATCTATGATTTTAATAGTTTTCCGGAAAATTACAAAAACATATAATCATAATATTTTTTTTTATCAATTCTCCGGCTTGAAAATCTCTAATTTTAATTATATAAATGATTAAAGACGATGAATAGTTAATAAATGAAACCAAAATTTAGTTATATAATATTATTATAAACTGTTCACGGGTTACTTATCAATATTACATCATGCAAAGTGATATTGGATGATAATAAAAATTATTATATATCTTTGTGGAAGGTTTCAGGTATATAGTTGCCTCTCAAAAAGATACGAAGTAGAGCTTTGTGTATTGCCATCTCGACTGGAAATTCACTGAATATTTTTTTAACAGCGCCTCTCCGACTACAAATGTTTCGGTGTAAAAAAAGTTTCAGCAATTTGCATATTTTCAGTCCGACATATTACGTTTGTATGTTTCTAATTGCACATGGCTGAGCTCGCGATCTCGTGATTTAACCACGGACACACTGGAACGACTCATATAACGCGGAAAATCAGCGAAAAACTAAATCTAAATGTATACAAAAATAATATATATATATTTCAATAAAAGAATACATAATAATTATCGGATAAATACGGGATCGTCGCTTACAATTATTTGATGTCTGTAATGAAAACGCAATCAACAAGCGTTCATTCACGTCCGAAACTCTGGCTGATTGGATGGATACAAACTTCATCTGTGCATCCAATTACTGGAGGAATAATTGGAATCAATTTCAGAAAGGCAGTTGGACTTTGTTAAAATATTTATGTATTCAATTTTGCATCGGTCTCCTGTGATCAGGATACAAAGCGGCTTTTTTAATTTACAATCCTTTATGGCGATGAACTTCTTATTTGGATAGAGAAAAAATATTAATATAATCACTACAATGGTTTTAATCAATAATATCGGTAGTACTAAAAAATACGTGCCCTTTTTATGTTAGTTAATTAGGTGCAATAATAAAACATATGTTTAATCAATTATATATTTGTCACCTGATTAACGCCTTTTGAATTCCGTTATCTGAGAAATTATTCGGTATAGAGGCAAAAATACTAAGAACTGCCGTAGAATGGGATACTAATGATCCGAGAAGCGAGATTCGGATAATATGGCGGATGTAAAAATAACGCCAGCTCAAAGACTTTATTTTTTTGTTATTGTCGCTGAGTGGGTCTTGCGTTGTCGTAATGCAACACGAGGGTGTACTTATTAAACAAGTTCTGGACGAGCTTGATTGAGTTTCGTCTTCATAAACATCTGCAATAATCTTTTCATCCCTTAGCAGCAATTCTAAATAAATTATCTCTTTGAAATCCCATCATTACTTATTCTAGATGCATTTCAACCAGGGCCTGTCTTTATGGTGGTTGTACTTTGTCTACCCATTGCCTTCTACGTTTCTTAGTATCGTAATTTTTCCTATCGGATTGAATGTGCAAGCATTAACAGGGCGCTTGTTCGTGCGGTAACTATTTCGAACTTTTCCAATCGCCAACAGATGCCGCCACATATGCCGCTCCCTGTGCCGAAGTCGAAGAACGGCTGTATCCTTGACGCGTTCCGTCCATGGAATCTTCAATATTCTTCGATAGCACCACGATTGTCTTGTGAAAGTGAGCAGTGGTTTTTTAACCCATCCGTCACGGCGTCTCGAGAACAACTGAGTCGTCCGAAGGGGGCCAACCAGAGACCCCAATCATTTCAAGTCGAAAATGAATTTTTCATCAATATCTTGGTTTAAAAAAATGAATTATTCTATATTCATCGCGTAAATGACACGCATACTCGGCGATATCCCGCCGCAGACTGAGCACTTGCCGCACGTGTCAATCGCACGGTTTCACTCACACTTGGCACATCGTACCTCACATGCGAGCAAGAAATAACATTGCACACTTGTCATAAGCGGCGAATATTGTTGTTTTTATTTTTTTCGAAATTGCAGACAATAAAGGACAATTATTATTTATAATATTTATTCTTTAGACTTTTTTAGACATATAAAAAAAAAGTTTTTGACATGTAGAATTTATATTAAAGAGTTATTCGAGAAAAAACAAAAACTTGGGGTCCCAAATAGGCCCCATCGGCATGGCTAGATTAATATGCAACCGATGGACAAGCCATTTTGAATGCATGGAAAAAAGACCCGGAGTCAAAAATGACTGACCTGATGGACTCCTCAGTGTAAGATACCTAGATGAGAACGCTCAGAAGAGCATTATGATTTAATTTGATCTTCCGTTAATTTTTACAACCTTTTGGCTCCATCAATTTCCACAAATATTTTTTGTAAAACTCGAATTACTTCTTAAAATGATCACTGTATCCTTTTTTTAATAAATTATTTCTCTTTACCATCTGTTCGTGGAGCAATGTATGGAATAAGAGCTTTGGATATATTTTAAAAATGTTATTCGAGAATAATCGATTACTTTGGACCCTCAATAGACCCCATCGGCACGGTTAGGTTAAATATAATCGTGTATAAAAGAAACCGCTGAAAATTATTCATAAGCGATAAAGTTTCTCCATATCTTTGATAACTGGAAATACTATGATATTATGGAATTTATTAATATTAAAATAAATCATTCCTATTTGCCCTCTGCATTTAATCTCTTAAGTCTCTGGAACCTTAACAAGGAGTGTATTACAAAACGAAAAAAAAACAACAACTGAGAGCTGTGCAATAGCCTCGATTTAATCTCTCTATAATTATGAAAAATAAGTTTTTTTTACGAAAAGCATTCAATGTAGTATTTATCACTGATTTAAATACAATAATATTGAATATATTTAATATAGCGATTTATTACTGATTTTAAATAATTCTAAGCAAATATTAATTATTCAATTAGAAACAATTGTAAAAATATCTATTTTCCCATTATTAAAGAAATAAGTGTCTGATATATGGATATAAACTAGTTAATCACAATCATATTATGATTGTATGGGCAATCTTCTGATTCACCCTGGTCGATAGTTGAGACTGACCTCGTAGCTGAACATTATATAGTTCTCCATAAATATGTGAGAAGTGGTTTATCAATATAAATAACGTTTATCACAAAAAATTTTGATCGCTTCAAAGTTTAAAGCTTTGATTTTTTAACCGGCTCTTGTGCAACGTACATTTTCAGCATTTTTTTCACCCAGTTTATGTAATTATTTAATATAGCTTGTTTTGCTATCCTCGTATATCCCGGAGCCAGCGGTGTATTGCTGGATTTCGTACACAAATTTAATTATGCACGATCACGGTATGCTAATTAAGATTCACGATAATCCATAAACTATGCAAAATTTTAATCCATCAAGTAATGCAATATACAAAACTGCGGTCTATTTACGGATGTGTGTGTGTACCATCTGTTTCATCATGTTTCATCTCATAAATAACGTTATATCAGGAAAAACATATTGAAAATGGATTGAGCTTTGCATGCTCCATTACAAGCGCATTCGATTGCAGGATGAAGGTGCGGGGGCAATGGGGGGAGGGGGTACGTTCCGGTACATATATGCGCATGCCGACGCATTATGGATTCGTTAATTATTATTTTTTATTATTAATTATTAAAGCAATTAGACATATCTTCGTTAGCAAGATATCTCCTGTTCACCGATCTAGCATTTAATACACGAAACTTCATTAAGTAGTATTTCGGTTCCAAGTGACTGAAAATGAACAGGCTGCTTTGCACGATCTTCTCGCAAGTTCATTTCCATTTACACGAAAGTAGCGTCCTAGTTATTTAAATAGCCGTGCTGGTTGAGTAAAGCATGAATTCCAACTTTGAATATGTTATTATATTCATAAAAATAAATCCTGCTGTATTGTAAAAAAAACTTTGATTTATAAAATAATGAACAAAATTAATAGGTTGTTAAAATAACAAAAAAAATCAGAGAACAGAGAATTAATTGTAAGCTCAATCATTTCATTGCATTTTTCGATGTATTCTTCTTTCTGTACACTCACACCTCAGTAAGTGATATGGAATCTTGTATCTAGCTAACGGTTCTTAGTCTCTTACATCCCTTCCTGAACCTATTCTCTTTCAAACTATCATGTTATTTTTTTTATGAACGTCCTCTTCTACATCGAGGATTCAATCATGCCAGGGGTTTTTGACTCCGGGTCTTCTCTTCGCGTTCGACATGACTTGTCCATCGGTTGCATATTAGCCTAGCAATGCCGATGGGGTCTATTTGGGACCCCAAGTATTTTATTAAAAAAAATATAAACAATATTATTTTCCATTAGCACGGTTCCGATGATTTTTATTGCTCCGTAACGGATACGAACGAGTAAAAACATCGCGCATGTGGAAGTGGGAGCACATGCGACGAGCCGGGAGCGTGCCTCAGTCGCGGTGGAACATCGTCGAGTTTGCACGTCACTTAAGCGTCTGATTAATTAGTTAAAAATTCCAAAATATCGACCAAATTATGGAGAAAAAATCCATTTTTAAAACAAATGTCAAGGTATTGTCAAATAATTTATCAATTATTGACTTGAAATGTTTGGGGTATATTTTAAACATTCATTTCATACAAATCAGACCCCATCGGCCAGAGCCGTTGCTTTCGAGCCGCTGTGATGGATCGGTTAAAACAAACGTTAACCTAGCCTTGCCAAATTGATTTATTGGTTATCCCAAGTTCTGAGATTTATTGAATAACTCATTTGATATAAATCTTACATGTCATAAACTTTTTGTACTTGTCTTAAAAAGTCTACAACACATGTACGACAATGTGAATCAATAGAACTTGAAAATATGCGACAAAGACAAGAGATAAAAAGTAAACGTAGAGTGAATGACTTCACTTAGCTAAACGTTTATTCACTGAAAAAATTTGGGTTTCATTTTTTAGAAGAATTGGTACTAGAAATGAGAAGTAGGTTTTCTAAACCAATCTGAGAAGAAAAAAGCAATGACTTTCATCATTAAAGAGGTTCTTCTTTTGTATATGGTGGGATGTTTTGGGAATGAATTACTAAAATCTAGTCAGACTGTTACAGCAGAGGTGTATTGTGCCCAATTAGTAAGATTGCTTAAAAACTATCTGTTTCGGCAGACAAACTAAGATTAATTCTTCACAATAATGAAAGAAGATATGAAACCCATCCATTTCTTAGAAAGATTGTTATTGGGGATGACAATCTGTCTACCTCTGGGCCTTCAGTGGCTGGAAAAGGTATTCTGTTTTTGTTTATTGGGATATTAAGGGAATAATTCACTATGAATTACTAAAATCTGGCCAAACTGTTACAGCATAGATATATTGTGTCCAATTTGTAAGATTGAAAAATATCAGTTTTAGCAAACAATCAAAGATGAGTTCTCCAAAATCATAAGGGAAGATCATGCGCTGCAAGTATTACGCAGGACAAAATAATAAAATTATCACCATTTTAAGTAGATAAAACATCTGCTATACGATAAAAAAAATACAAAGCCTAATAATAATAAAAAAATCCAGAATTTTAAGAAAGAGGTACAATAAAACCCCCGATAACGCGAAAGTTGGGACCATGTTATTGGAACAACGCGTTATCGGGATAATGGAGCACATACAAAATGTAGGGTTACGGATATTTCGTAAAAAAATACAAATCTGCCATAACTAAGAACAATGGTAAAAAAAATTATGAATCTTAGATGAATAAAATATTCGGTAGCCATGCATGCGAATGCCGACATACACGTAGACATCCGTGGCTCATTGTCTACATCAGGCGTGAATGGTGAGAAATGCGCCGAACACTCGCACACATGAGGACATGGATATGTGCGGCATAGAGTTTACGTTCGAGCTATGCATGAATAGAATGCGCTCGCGTTATTAGGGGACTGCCGCGATTTATTTTGAAATTCGCGTTATCGGAACACGCGCTATTAGGGTTATTACTGTATTAACATTACCTATTCTATAGATGATAACATAATAATATCGTACAGTTTTTGTAATTAATATTTTTTTTTGTAACAATAAAAAATGTAATTTCATTCCACTCTATATTAATAACAAGCGCAATTATTTTCCCACTTGCTGAATAAAAATTAATTTTCGCGCAATTTTTATTCCACCTTGCCGATTTTGAAGTGCTCTTCTCATTATACACTCCACGTGTATAAGTTGAACTGATCTGGAGATAGACGCGACATTGTCAGCTTACCATTAAATTGGTAGTCGATTCGAAAACCCTCATCCCTTGTATCGTACCTTGGCTTTCCATCGTCGACCTTCGCGGCATTTCAAATGGATCTATTTCGATTATGATAACAGAATTTGTAAGACGACCTATTTATATTTGCTTTATGAGGGGTGGGATATATGTAGAGCTGCACACAATTGCAGCGTCACAGCCAATATGCGCTTTAATTATCCATTCGTTTACGTCCAATGAATCGATGTGAAGGACTTACTTGCGCTGCACGAGCACGTAGCTTCACGGGCACGCAATTTTTTGCACTCGTGCTGAAAAGAACCTTCTTCTATTCAGCGTACAATGAATTATAATACGTCAGTTGAGTTGAATACAAATTTACAACGATTAAAAAATTAAGTATAACTTTCGACCTTAAGAAATTGCTAGAGGACGAACGAGTCAAGAATTATTTAAATTTATTTTATTTAAGGGTAGAAAAATACTACTAATAAATTTAATATTAGGGATATGGAAAAATCCTATAGCGTTGAGAAAAAGACCACGCGATAGAATACCGCCCTATAAAAAACTAGGTAACCATACAGAATTGTATTTTGTAAATTGAACGAAATAATTACATCAGCCATTTTACATTCGTTTATTTTAGGAATTTTAGTTCGGAAAGTAATTTCGTTTTTTTTATGAATATGAAAGCCGATTTTCTTATAGTGAATAAATATTTTATTGAATTGAATTTTGCCAACTTTCTGGCAGTAGCATGATTCCACGCTCATATATTTTTTGTTCTTTGCTGAAAAAATACTAATCCAAATGATTTTTGACCTCCTCATTTGAAGTAAAGTTTTTACCGTCTTAAAAAAAATTGTAGACACAAATAATAACCAGAGGGTGCCAGATCTGAAGAACATGGTGGGTGTGGCAGAGTATATCCCATCCAAGCTGTATAAGCATTTGGCGATTAAACAAACTTGTGTGAGGTATCGCATAATTTCGGTGGAACACTATACCTTTTCTATTGATCAATTCTGACCTTTTCTGCTTAAGAAAAATCATTTAATTTGTCCAGCTGATAAACCAACAGTATACTTGAGAACTGATCGTTGTGTCGTCCGTTTGAAGCTAAAAAAAAGATTCCTTTGAAATCCCATCAAACAGATAGCATCACCTTTTTTGATGAATATCGGCTTTCGAAGTGCTTTGAGCCGGCTTCATCTTTTTTACTCCATGATCTCTTGCGTTTAACATTGTTGTAGACAACCCATTTCAGCTCTCCAGTGATATGCGCTTCAAAAATGGATCATTTTCTTGACGTTTGAGAAGCAAATCACAGACGTTAACGCGACGGAACAATTTTTTTTTCAAGGACATGAGGAACCCATATGTTAAGCTTTTAGATTAAACCAAGGCGTTTCAAATGATCATAAACGGTCGAATTCGATAGATTTAATCTCTCAGTGATCTCACGAGTTGTTGTTATTCGCCGTTTGCATCAATTAATGCCTTTATTGTGTCTTCATCAGTCTAGTTTTTCAGAACGTGGTGCATCTTCAACTTCAAAATTTCTGGATCGAAATTTTGCAAACCAGTTTTGGCATTGGCATCTTGTCAATACATCTTCTCTATTCCCCACGGATAATTTTTTTCTTGCTTGAACAGCATTTTTACCTTTTCGATAATAAAGAACTCAAATAAGCCGTAAATGCTGTTTTTCCCTTTTCCTATTTGAAGGGGTAAAAATTTGGCATTTTATAGAAAACGGCGCTAAAGAAGCGACAGCAGCTCCATAGCATGGAGCGCTATAGAAGGGTCGACTGAATATACTTTATTTAAGATACATATAGAAAATACAATGTTAACAAAGATTTTAAGAATCTTTTATACAAAAATGTTTTTAAATATATATCAATAGAACACTAATTGTATCTTTAACATCCTCTTTATGCTCATCCTATAGTGGGTATGATGACCTACCTTGACGAGCACTCCGGGTATAACAACAACAAATCGTACACACTTGTGATGAAATCACCTAAGTAGGCAACGAAGTGGGGTAATTTGGGCAGGAAGGTTGACTGTAATACAATTTTTATCATGATTTATGACACTATCCATTTATTAATATGAGAAAGTAAATATTATTTTACATGTTTTGATCTGCGCGGAGATTTTTTATATGTAGAAAAATGGATAATATGGAAAGAATTTTTGAAAAAAATGACTCGGTGTCCGTATTGGCCGGATTGTCAATCTGTGACTTATATTATGGAAAATCAAAAAAAAGGAAGCATCACGTATAGATTTTTCATCAATCAAGTTTTCACTGCATGCGGTAAAAGTTTTCGCCGCGAGTGCATTTAAATAAATATCATATCGAAAAATTATGTATTAAATATAAATACGATTTGCGTGTAATTTTTGACTAACCCTCGCAGCAATAAACTAGGCCACGGGGAGGCTGAAAGCCTCGTCGTTATTCAAGTGTCTCGGAATTATTATTTTTTCTTCAAGGGATCATTCTACGTATATGCACTTCTATAATACATTTTAAATATACCTTGAAAATATTACGTCCAATCAATATTTTTTCCATATCATTAGTGATGCCTTTTAAGTTATTTCTTTATATGCCTTTGACGTGATGAAGATTGATAATAGACGCAATGTGTGATTGCGATTTCTAAGTCTTCCCTTATCCGAGGAAATGAAGGCTGTACAGTACATCACGCGGGTTCCATGCGGCTTGATTAAATTTTAAAATAGATAATGTCATCATTACAATTAATTTGCCTGCTCTTGATTCTGCACAAACATAATTTAAATATGCCAATAGAAAATAATCCATATTTATTACAAAAACCACGATTAATTAACAGCGTAATTTCACTAAAATCTATGATTTTCACTTAAAAGCTTTATGGAGCCGATAAGCTAATTCGATATGTATTATCCAGTTAAAACAATGGATTATAAATACCATGAAATAAATACGACATAGATGAAACGTATTATGTTTTATGTATATTATACGTAATTAATTATCAATGTTATAAATAATAAAATAGAATTATGTGTATATATATATATAATATCTATTTGTTACATTCAAGATATTTTCCTTTGAAAATTAAATGCCAAGTGCAGCGTACCGAATTAATTATGTTGAGGCAAACCCATACAAATTCTGAAAGATTCGTTTTATCGTAAGGAAGAAAAATAGAATGGCTAGATAAGCAGGTCAGCCTGAATTTGATTTCAAATTAAATTAAAGTCACTAATTATTATTCATTTTTAATATGGATGCTTGAATGGAATGGAAGATTAAAAAGTCATCTTATGTAGATTCTTTTGCAATCTAAATATTAATTATGTGAATAAATATTGTAGTTATAATCATTCAAACTGTGTATACATTTTTTTTGGGATAGGTTGGGTTAGGTTCTACGTCTCTAAAATCACTACCTCCTGAATGGTGTGGGGTGTTTTTTTAAGATCTCCCCTCTTCCAATAAAAAAAAGGTTAAGTAAGGTTAGGTTAGGATGCAGCTTCATTAGCTGTTCAGTGGTCAGCTCTTGACTGTGTTTTATTAACAATAATATCCACTTCTAGTCCCATTATATTGGTCAATGGTCCATCTCGCTAACTTCAGGCTTCACTGTCTCAAATTCCTCAATATCACATTAAACAACGCTCTCTGGCCAAAGCTTCTTCCATGTAGAAGGGAGGGGTATCTTGTCGCCTTCCCACGTCTTTTCAATCATATTAGGCGATGGTGTAGAAGTGATATTTTCAAGACTACGTTCTCGCGTTTCAAGAATTTGTCGTCTAATTTCTATAGTTATTTTTATTCTCTTATGCCTGTCTTATTGTGGCCGTTTGACAATTCAACCGCAAATAATTTGTCTGAACTCAAGTTTCGTAACATGTGTGATCGATCCTTCCCCTCTCATATTTCTCAAACATTCCTAGTTAAGTGACTATTTTTTCCACAGATTGTTTTGTTCGTTAAGCAAGGTTCAACTCTATATGTGTTTTTTCATATATATATTTATTTATGTACGTGTAAAGTCTCGACTAAGTCATTTATTTTTTTAGTGCAACATTTATATTGTTAAAAGAATATTGAGCCCTTGTGTTTATTATTTATTTAATTTATTAAAATAATATTAATACGGCAACAAAACATACGATCGCCATTGCTAAAACATCTACACAATGATTTTATTTTCGGTACATAATATTAGGTGCAGTAAAAGGTCTTGTCGTATTTTTTCAATAAAATTCAAATTCATTTTTTTATACATTTATTGA
>JAGXCT010035619.1:51462-64697 GCA_022495035.1 Philopotamus ludificatus | reverse complement strand
TCCTAATCAACATGTTTGCATAAATCTCTTATAGGAAAATGGTCTAATATAGCGGCAAACGGTGAATACAAATTCACCTCGCCAAAAAAATAATTTGGTCCAAACGGCGCCGCACTCGTGTTTAGACCCGCGGCATTGAAAGGGTTAATGTATGCTCTAACGATTTAAAAAGACGGATATCCGACGGCGTGAGATCTGGTAAATAGTGTTAGAAAATCCAATCGAAGCTCCCTTATTTTTTCCTGTTATTTTTGAAGCGTGAGGCTTCTCGTTATTGTGTTGAAGGATCCTTATTTTGTTATTGGCCAAAACAGATCGTTTTTTGATGAGCTCTTGTTTCATTCGTCCAGGAAAATCTCACCACATAAAAACAAGGGCCTTCTTTATTGTTAGGGATGGTAGAGGGGTCGTAACAGGTACTTCTCCGCAAGAAAGCCATGGTTTTTTTCGTACAGGATTAATGTATGGCACCCACTTCTTATCTACAGTTATAATTCGTCGCATAAACGAATCGGCTTCATACCAAGACAAAAGAGACGCGCAGATTGTACATCGTTGATAGAGCACCATCTCTGTCTATTCATGAAGTAGCCAAATTCCTTACCAGGACAATTTTCCTATGCGACGAATATGATCCTAAACTGTAGACCATAAACAGCCAATCTTCTATGATTCTTCAATTATTTGACAAGGATCTGAATCGAACCGAAATAAAAATAGCGTTAGATGAATAAAAAAATTCTAATATTTAGAATTACCCGGAAAACTCCAGGGACTACTCTTCATGGAAAGCTATTAAAAAATTAATACTACCACAGCAATATAAAACATCAATGAAAAATTCTAATAAGTCCTTGTCGAACATCTGAAAATAATCTTTAAACAACACGATGTTACGACTAACTCAGCAGATGAGGCAGAGATATTAGTTTCTTGAAGTATCTTACCAGACAAGCCTCCAAATACGTTTTTTTCAAATTAAATCAAGTGAAAATGATAATAAAAAAATGACTTAATTACTGGAAAACTGTTAAAAGAAGCTCCAGTAGTTTATGCAGCTAATAACCTACATATGTAATGATGTACTCAGGCAAGGATATTATCCGGAAAGTAGAAATTAGCTAAGATCTTTCCGTGTTGTTTCCCAAAGATGTTTCCCAAAATTATCAAAATACCGAAATGGGAGATTCCTATAGAAAAATACACTTGATCTCAATTGTATCCAAAGTGTTTAAAAAGTTCTTATTTACGAAAAGGCGTCTAAAAATGAATTGAACCGATTTTGTTCTCTTCAAGTGATTAGTTCAGACTAAGAATAGTAAAAAAATGTTTTGGAAAGAACTAAACATTTTAAAGACGTTCTCTAATTTTTTTGCAATTTAATTATTTTATCAGAAAGCTCATTTTAATACATTCATACAGTTTATTGCCACATAAAAAGAAACATAACTAAAAACAATATAAATATAATGCTTATTTAAAAAAAAAAAGCTTTACGAACTTATACGAAATAGAAGATAGAACTGAAATATTAATATTTTTATCCTTTCTAAGTTGCTTCGATGACTTAATGGCAATGATCCTTATAAAAGAGTCATCCTTATTCGTCTATTAAAAAAAGCGAGTTTAAAAACTCATATAAATATTAATATAAATCAAAATTCAAGCTAATGATTGATTTTTAAAAATAATATATATACATGTATCAAAGGACTTGGGATGAAAGATATTCTGTGAAATTTATACACTGTGTAAATTGAGATATCGAAATATCACTGATGCTTCAGAGCTTTATAATTTATTTATATAATTAGATCCTGTTTTAATAGATTTTCTATTAATAAATATAATTAGTCTATGAATAACTAAAAAAATAGTTATAATACTTTTAGATAAGTATTTTTTTTATCATAATTAGTATAACTTATAAATTAAATCATATTAAATTTATTTATTGGAATAAAAAGCTAACCATGACCTTCCGAAATAAATATTTTATGTTAAGCGTAAAATTAAAGATCCGAAAACTAGATATGATTTAGACTTTTTAACGATATTATCTAGTTTTTTATACGATACATATAATTATTTTAATTGATTTTTTTAAATAAGAAAATATAAACATAAAATTAATTAAATATATTAACATTTTTCCACTTGGTTCGTTTAATAAAAAATAATTTATATCAAAAGTTAAAGTAATTCGACTATACAAATTATATAAAATAAATAAATAAACCCATTATCAAAAAGATTGACATTAAATATCAAAAAGGTATCAAATGCAAAGGTGTAAAGCGAGTTCTTAGATTTTTTTTTAAAGAACAAGGATTGATCTATATTTTTCTCTGAAAAATAAAACCGTTTATCAAACTAAAGTAATTATTTTGTACGATTTTTTTCCTAATTTAAGCGATTTTTGTCGAATTTATATATTGTGTTATTCGTGATTTTTGCAACTCCCTAATTTTAGCCTGAAAAATATTTCTGGTGGCTATATTATTTTTTTTTAAATATTTATCGTGGATTCTACTTACTAATATATCTAAATATGATTAATATATGATTAAATAAAATATATATCATTTGTTTTATCCGGATACATATTTTTTATACCATAATTAGCATTACTTTTCTCAACAAAATACTTTAATACATCGTATCTGAAATTAAAGCAATCTAAGTTCTTCTTAAATTTGAATAATATTATATACCAATATTTTAATCAGTTAAAACTATAATAAAATAAATTCACTACCTAGGTTTGCACAAAAAAAAATCCAATATCATCAAGGCTATATAATGTGTACGTGAATAAATATTTTATTTATACTTTCCAATTTTCTATAAATTTCTAAAAATACATATCGTATTTTTTTCTCTAGCGTCAGCATTCCCAATACCATCCAATTTAATGACCGAGTTTAGTTTGGCCACCGATCGTCTCACTTCTTCACCGCCGGGTCCCCACAGCCCCCGGGGTGTTTAAGCACACATCCCCAATAATAGGCTGGGAAGGGCTGAAAAATATTTTTTTCCTCACAGTTACTTTATTTGATAAAAGCTCGCAATATAAACGATCTCCGGGTATGTGGTCAGAATGGGATAAAACCTCTGTTACACGTATGTAACGGCCAAACATAAAGTACCTAGGGAAGCTAAAAAGGGCCCGAAGCTTCGGGGCCAAGATTTTCCCGAAAAAAAAAATACGAAAGGGTTCTGCGATGGTAAATGTACTGGGCACGCCCGCTTTTCATTGTCGGAAATTTTAAATTTTCATTACGGCCGCCCTATTGGGAAATATGAGAGGTTTTTAAAGGAAAAAGTTTTCCCCCGGCGACGCCGAACGCTAATGATTGAAAATAAAGAGATTTTTATAGAAAAATGTTTACACAAAACATTAATTAACAAAATATTACATAATATAGTGGAAACTCTAAATATTTTTTCATTAAAATCGTAAGACCCTAGATCTTGTTCACTGTTCCGTTATAAATTTTTCGCGACAGCTCCACAGGGTTATCGTTACGTCAGCGTTTAAAATGCCTTTGTCGCAATTATCGTTTCGCAGGAGATTAAATTGTCAGCCGAAAGTTCAGACGCGATTTGAAGGAGGGCACTCCTGTTGGACCAATTTTAGGTCACGTGTTAGGGAGGATGGCGCCAGAATGAGAGGCCAGCGAGTGAGTGAGGTGAAGAGGGCAAGTGAGGTTTGCTTGTGGGTCGAGTGGATCGAGAAGGAAAGTGGTTGGTCGTGACCTGAATGCACAGCCGGGGATGGTGCAAGCCAACAGTCACGGCCAATGGACCGAATCTCAATTTTTGCACACTCCGGAGATAATGGCCCGATGGCCTGAAAACGCTTAAGAGCATAAATCGACCATTAGACCGAGTGGGACTCGCAAAATAAGCGCACTGCTCTCGATTGATCCAAAAAAACGCATTTGAATATTTAAATGTTTCCGACCCCTGATCGAGACTCTGTAGGTGTTGGATGTAGTCACTTTATCGTACAAAGCATAAAGGTAAAGACACCCGAGTATAAACCTTTTCCGGCTACTGAAACGGACCGTACTGGAAGAGATACCACTTTATCTGCTGAAAATATCGGATGTACAGCGTGAAAAAAGGAGAACACAGCCAGACGCCGCATTACGCCGCTGGCGTCAGAGCGAGAGGGGTAAACGAACCGGAAATGAGTAATACTCCACTTCCGGAAAACACACACATGCTCGACATAGTGGCTCGTTCAACGCTGTGTGTTTTAGAGGAGGACGCCTATCAACTGTCCAATGTCAAACACTAGAGTTTCCTAGAAACTGTTTTAACTAATATTTCGACAATAATAAAAAAAAATACAATAAAACATAAAGATACTTGGCGTTTAAGATTCACTGTATCTATTTATTACCAAATAAATAAATAAACATAATCGCATGTAAATGGATTTAATATCTTCAGCCCTCCTATAACGCAGAAATCGGGATCATGTTGTAGAAGCCAAGGTACCTTTGTATAATGGACGAAATCAATACATCGATCATTTATCTATTTGTATTATTTAAATGACCGAAAAGATGTACGTTCTAGAAGGTAGCGCTATAGCAGGGACTGTTGAACTCGTTATAGAAAACCGCAGTATATCATGAAACGTTAAAAGAGTGTTTGATGTATATATAAAAATATTTTAATTATTATAAAAATATTGAGTAATAGTTAGATGATGATGATAATAAATATGTGTATGATTAGAAAAATCAGCAAATCTGTTTCTAATTCTATAGAAATTAAAATATGAAAAATCACAAAATACAGGATTGGATTTTTAGGGATCAAACGTATTTTTAACTTATGACTTCAATGCTTTTGCTAGTATAAAAAAAAGTAGGAAATAATACAGATCGTATAGTACCTCACTGTTTTATTAATCTGTAGACATTTACTCATAACTATATTATTAAACATAATAAAAAAAAATCATCATTAGAATAAAAAGCTACAAATACTTAAACAAATATATTAGATAATATTAAACAACAAATCTTCACGTTCATTGGTTATTTTGATAAAAAAAGATCCACTTCGTCGCTTATTAAAATGCAAGGAGCATTGCTTATTGCTATTAACTGCTATAATAAATAAAATAACAGATATCTAAGCATCTATTAGGAGTCCTCCAATAATTTATTATATGTCGCGGAGCTCAGCTCACAACTGAAGCCGCGCATAGGAGGTCGAGATCGAGTAGACGAATGTGCTGCGACTTGACAGCACGCCTTCGGCCGTTAAACTGCATACAAAAACATTAGTTTCGCTCGCTGAGACCCTACGCCCACATAGGCGACGGTACTGTATGCGGTCGCGCACGTGTAAGGTCGTGCAGCGGTCACAGCGCACGCCTTTCCCAATACATTCTCCGGCGTATACGTTATCCTGCCAGCCGTTTACAAAAATACTTTAAATATTAAATATTTAAACCTTAAAAATATTATTTATGTTCTATATTTTGCAGGTGTGCGGCGCACACCCATCACACCCTAAATATACGCCCCTGATTGTTATTGGTAATAAAAATTGGGTGCTATACAACAACTCAAAGCGAAAAAAACAATGGCTTTCTTCGAATCAAATACCAGTTTTAACTCCTCGACCATTATTTATATAATTCTTCATGTTAGGTGGGATATTTTAGGGGTTATTCATTATGAATTATAAAAACCTGGACAAACAGGTACAGCCGAAGTCTATTGTGCCCAATTAAAAAGATTGAAGGCGAGACTGTTAAAGACGAATACTGCAACATGACAACGTAAGATCATACGTTGTAAGAATAACACAGGTTAAAATCAGTGAGTACTACAGCATCCACTCTATTCATTAGATATTATGCCCTCAGATTATCATCTTTATACATTTTTACTTTAGTGGAATACGTAAAACACACGTGTAGGTATTTTTTAAAAATTCTCAACAATTTTACAAGAAAGGAGTTGAAAACTTACCTGAACGATATATGTAAAGATTGTAAATACAGTAAACCCCCATATAACGTCAAGATATGTACTATGTTATATGCGGGGACGTTATAGGGGGTTAGGGTATTTAAAAAAAAAATGAAAGTCTATTTTATTTTTGATTAGAAGGAATTTTTTTGATTAAATAATTTAGGTCAAATTTAGAACCTTTATTATTTATTGTTGATTTTCATCGGGTCCTTAATTGTAAATAACTACTTTTCGTTGACGATTTATAAAAAAAATCGATCCGTTACTTCAACGGAAGATGACATTCCGTTGCAGATGGACATTGATTCTTTGCACGATTGAATAACATTAAATCATATTCCAATAAGTATTGGAAAATGTCAAACAATGACATTTTCTAGATCAAAGGAGCCCATCATTCTTTTATCACAGATTTGGGAACGTAACTCTTCCTAAGCAATCGTCTGTTAAAGATCTGGGTATTTTGTTTGATTCTAAGTTAAAATTTAGTTTACATGTATCGGACGTGTGTATGAGATCATCAAGAATGCTAGGCTTTGTCTTGAGAAATTCTCATTACATAGCACCTTACTTATACGAGTGTTATATGATACATTGGTTCAGAGATTAAAAAAAATCATGATGAAATTTCTAAAATACCTCTTATACCCGAACGCAGAGATTCAGGGTTGCCTGGGGTATGTAACCCTCGAGTAAAGAAGGTCGATCTATTTGGAAAAGCACTTCTTCAAGCTGTTGTTTGGCGTAGTACATTACTCCCTTGTCCTGTATGAGTTGCCCTTATGGGCGCCATCTCACTGCCATCGAGCTTGTTCGCGTCTAATTTTTCTTCCGCCAAATATGAGGACAGTTGCTCTCGGGATACTCTCCAGTAATCAGAGCTATTACTCTGCTCAATCACTTGGCTGACTATGTAGATACATTTAATGTTAAATATCGCCATTTCTGTATCGATTAATCTGTAGTGCATTGTTTTTTTAATGAAATTAATAAATAAAAATAAACATATATCAATAACATTTCAATAATCGCGCATATATCTGTGTCAAATTGCTTTTGGCAACACGTAATTTTGCTAATTGAAGCACGTGCTGCCCCCCTCCTTGTATAAATATTCATGACGCGTTGTTAACACGCGCAGGAAAATTTGCAGAAATTCGGCGATAAAGTCGCAATGCTTAAATCTTCGACTTTAATTTGTTATGTGCGTACTGTACTCAACCATTGGCGAAGACGTGTCGTGTGGCGAGGAGGGGAGGGGGCGGAGTTTTCTTCATATGTCGAAGGGTTGATAAAACACGTACGTGCTTCAATCCGTCTGCGAGAATCTATTTTCTAGTTATGTGCTGCGCACTCTGTGCACTAAATATGCTGAGGTCTTATATTCATATTCCGCCATTGAGCCGAGCAATTAGAACTAAACAAGTCGTCAATCAGCTCCGTTTCAGATTGCGCCTGTACGTGATTTGAATTTGCCGTTTTGATAATTGATAACAATGAGAGGTCGAGGGTCTGTACCCTACTTGCGAATTTCAGTGCTAGGCCCCGATATCAATTTGGCGCGTATTTGCACTCGTGTAATATATCAATGATTAATTCTGGACATCGCATTGTCGGATGATACACGTGTGTGACATTGTAGATTAGGAAGCTGGGGATTAATATGTATTGTCGTTGCAGTTTGAGTCTGAATTTGATACATAATATATCAAATCCTATAAATCCAATTGGAATGTATTATATTTAATATTTAATTATTAAAAATGTTTATAATTTAGTGAGTTATCTGTAAAAGTAAAGTACTAGGACTCAAGATCAACATTACTGCAACCAAGCTGATGATCGTCGAAATCAGTTATTCAAAGAGAGGGTTAATAATATTAAGTAATATTCAAAGGAGACTATGAAAAAGAAAATTTACTCCCTTAAAATGTGGTGCTGGCGACGCCTGTAAAGAATACCATGGACCACTAAACGCACAACGTCTCTGTCTTAAAGGATATGGAGAACGACAAAGAAGACCGACTTTCTACCATATGTTTCAAAGGATTTTGGACACTTTAGGCATCTCGCCAGAAGAAACTATAGCCTGGAGAAGCTTGGAAACGTAGGACAGGACGCTTATCTGCGATGTGGGATACAAAATGCAGAGAATTGTGAAGGACAACTAAACACGTGCAAGGTCATTGAAAATAAAAAAAATGGGTCAAATGTTTGATTTGCTTCAAATCGCAAAATACAATTAAAAGAACCTAACCCCAAATTTTGTACGGGTGCCTTTCTTTCTATAGCGTGGTCCCTATCTGAACGCTATAGAATGGTTGACTGTATTTATTACGAATATTTTTGTTTGTATTTATCACGAATAGTTTCAAAAATGGATCATTTACAATAAATAAAAATACTAAAGGGGGATTAAAAACATTTTCAGCGATATATAAAATATATTCGATTGAGAAGCTAAATTAGTAATATTTTATTAACTAATTAATTTAAAAAATTAAGAAAATCATATCATTATATGACATTAGGGGTTCTGCGAAAGAATAAAATATAAAAATAGTATATTTCGCTCATATTTGATTTTAAACATAAAAATAAGGTATGATAAAAATGCTAAATAATATTACTAATAATAAATTGTACTACAGTGATTCAAAATTGATGTCAAGGGGCTGGTTTAAGTCGCAGTGCAACTTAGTGACGCGACATTTCCCCCCCCCCCTCCCCCACCCGCTGCGGCTCCGCATCCATCCAGCACACGACGCTGGTAGCGCTGACGAGAAATCTTCCTCTAATAAATAGTCACATATATTATTATATTAATGTATATCAATATCAATATATTTATTTATAATATCAATACGCTTGGGGGTGCTGCAGCTCCGCAGTGTATATGTACAAGCCATCTATCCCTATATCTATTTTCATATATGAGGTTAAATGTATTTTTTTAAACGCATTGAAAGCTTATAGTGGCAGTGAAATGCTGTAAATCTTGTTATTTTATGTTATTTATGGTAAAAAATATTTTTCTCTTATGGAAAAACACTTTATTACTATAATTTAAAAATTATTCACTTTATAACCATTTTAAAAATAATTTAGGCTCATCTAATTTAACGATTATCTAGAGTAGTAAGAGTTATTGCCATCCTATCCCTCTAGGTATAAGCATTTTTTTTTGTTTTTTATTTTTTTTAAAGAATCTGATCTATAGAAATATTTTTCTTGGCACAGAATCGATGATTTTAGCATCAATTGCAGTCACTTGTTTTTTTTTAGTGGTATTAATGAAGCGGTGCCTAAAATCGGACGTAGAAAAAATCGTGCGCTTCGAGTGGCCGCGGTTGTATATATACGAATATACAGTCAGCCCTCTTATAACGAAGAAATCACAATCATAGAAACCTAAGGTATTCATACAAAATTTAAGAAAAGGGCTTTCTTATTTTATTCCGGAAATTGAGCGAAATTAATACATCGATCATTTTTAATTCGCTCATTTGATTTGACCACTTTTTTTTTTAATTTGAACTTAAAAAAATACGTCCTAGGAGTTAGCTGTATAGCTAGGAGCATTATAAGAGGGTTTACTGTTTATATATATGTATTTTATAAAACCCAACAATATTATTATTTCTCTTGATATTTATTTTAAAGTACATAGAAATTCCTTATGTTTTCTATAAAAATACAATTTCAAATATATAAAAATAAATATTTATCCGCACTAAATACACACGTAAGTCTATTTATTTTGATTACCAATCACATGTTTCAGTGTTACCCCAGTAAACACAATCAAAGGCATTCCGTACGTCGTCCTATACAAACAGAAAGGCATTAATCTTTTTATACCATATTATTAATGAAAAATAATTCTAAAGTTTTTATTGTCGACGACTTTACGTCTGCACATAAAGCTCCCTTGATCCGGAGTAAAATTCCAATTTCGCCCAAGACACTACGACAGGGTCACGTTTATTATTTCTTAATTACTATAGTACGATTCAGTCCACAGTCGTCGCACTTTACGACCGGGGTAGTTACCCTTTTGTCACCCCCGGTGCGGTTTTCTCAAGTACCCCGACACATAGTTGACATGTTAATTAGACAAAATTAGTCAAAACCACACAGAGACAGAACAAATCCAAACAATATTAATTATTTGCGCAAAGCTTCCCGCTGAACCCACTTCTGCTACCATCCGACACGTCATCAGGAATTTGATGTTTACGAGATGGGGGGGGAGGAGGGCTGGATGAGGAAAAAAAACACAAAATTTACATGTAAATCGAATATTTTACTGTACCACCGAACTGGCGGTCGAGGGGGTGGTAACTCCGACGAGATCGTTTGTTCTGTTTCTGCCCTCGTTTTTAGTGGCATCGGATCGTTACCCGGCACTAAACTAAAATTCATTAAAAACTCAAGAGGACTGTGCATTGTTTGGTAGTGGTCGATTTGTCGCGAGTATTGAAATGCAAGAGCCACTGACATGTCAAAGGTTTATATGCGTTTCGGGTCAGATCAAAACTGTTTCGTGCACTGGATTTAATTTTAACTCTAGCTCTGTTTTGTAAATATTATTATTTGCATAAAGTTTTTACCCCATGTCCGTAATATTAATATTTTATAAAGGGGTTTAAACTAATTTTACCACTGTTGCTATCGGATTTTTCTCTTCCGACTATGATCAGGTTTAAAGAGAGCGTGAAGAGGGTTTGCCTTGGTATTTCTTCTCATCTTCTCTAGGCGTTATCTGCTTATAAAAAGCCACAAGTGATTATTAAACTTTTCGTTCAATCTCAATTCATCATGGTATTAAGGGTACGTGACAGTAGTACCGAAAAGGTATCCCTGCCGCAAAATGTAAAGGGGCTGACAGTAGTACCGAAAAAGGTATCACCGCTGCCAGCAAAATGTTAGGGGGCGCGACAGTAGTACCAAAAAGGTAACCCACCGTTGCCACTAATGTTAGGGCACCCGAGCTCGCGTATCAAAAGGTACACGACCGCTGGCGCCAAAACGTTCGATCGTCCGGTAGTTGTGTGGCGCCGAAGATCGAGACAAAGTGAAATTACCTTTTGTTTGTAGATGATGTTTATTGAAGTGTTGTCAGTTCGATGATAGGTGCGATGAAAGAATCCCAGAGACGTATCTCCGGTACGAGACGATGATAAAGATCCCAGAGACGTATCTCCGGTACGAGATGATGATGAAGATCCCGGAGACGTATCTCCGGTACGAGAGAAATCACGGAGATGTGACTGCCATGACGGCGCGAGCCAATCTCTATGGATGCGTCCAAAATGGGACATATTTATACCCGGTCCTGAGAGTCGCATGACGATGATGTCGCCGACTTTTAGCGGAACCGTTTCCCGCGTGAAATGTGTTCTGTGACACAATTTACGTAATAAGGATAGGGGCGCATCGAGAATATCGAGAGCCCAGAAATGATACGGACGGACTATGCCGGTTTATAACAATGGGAAAGATCTTCTCATAGAGAGGGTTTCCTAGAAAGGAAAAAGAGGAGTGAACGTATCAAGACTATACCATTTATTGATCAACAGTTTAGGGTTTACCTTCCCAGGGAATACTGGTTCTGTGGTTCAGTTCTGTGGTGAGAGCCAAGATATACATACATGTACATATTTTTCAGGGATGCATTATTTTAATATTAAATAAGTATATCATTTAGATATTTCATAATAATTAGTAATTTAATAAATAATAAGCATTTAGTTGATTCTTTTCAGAGATAATCATTATAATTTATTTTAATCTTTACTAATCTTTTTTTCTAATTATTATAAGCACCAGAAAAAAATAGTGAGATATCTAGACTACATAAATATAAAATCACAACTTTGCGATTTTATGTTTTATTCTTATTTAAAATTTTCAAAACAATAAAAAAAAAGTAAATTTAAGAAATACTAGATTATTTTTAACTTTTTTACATCTGTTACGATATGCATATATTTTTTTGTTATTATAGGACAATGTTTACATTAATATTAAAAAACAGCTCTTAATAAAAACTTATATTTTTAGTCAATAATATCCTTTACGTCTTTATTTAAAGCTCAAGCCTTCATATTTAATAAAAGACATACAAATGAAGTAAACCCTCCTAAATCCTTTCATGCTATACGGTTTTCTACATATACAGTGCCTTCTATAGCGCTTCCTCTTAGAGCGTTCAAGGTCAAGTTACAAATTTCGAATTTGCGAAATAAAGGTCTATGCGTTTTAGTTGACAACAAAGTATAACACGAGCGCGTAAAATGAAAACAGAACATTTAAAATATTCTAAAGTTAAAAATGTTTGATATACAGTCAGCCCTCCTATAACGTTTCCTCTCATTCACTTTTTTCTACAAAATGCCTTGTCAACCAAAGAGCATTGACCTTTATTTCGCTCGGCAATGTATTATATATTTACGAAATTTGTAATTTGACCTCGAAAATGTTAGCATTTTGTAGAAAAAATCAATTGAGAGGAAACGTTATAGGAGGGATATAATGATTTCGTTAAAAAAATCGAATAAATTCAAGTCAAATTACATATTTAGTAAATACGTTGCCGCGCGAAATAAAATAGGGTCAATGCTGTTCGGTTGACAATAAAAAATAACACGTGACATTGACATTGAACAAGGGCATTTAAAATATGCGAATGGAAAAATTATTGATGTATTGATTTCGTTCAATTTACGGAATAAAATTAAAAATCCCTATCCCCAAATTTTGTATCGGTGCCTTGTCTTCTATAACGGGTTTCCGATTTCTTAGTTATAGGAGGGCTGTAAAAAAATTGCTAAGCTCCAAATTAAAATAAATATATATTAGAAGGACCCAAATATAATGTCGTATTTTTTAATGAAGCTAAAACAATATTTTTTACCAATTTTTAAAATTTTTACCAATATTTTCTATGACATTTTGCCATCTATTAAGTTATTCTTAAATGCCTTTTTCATAAAACTCTGCAGGTTTAGAATGAAAATAGTCTGAAAGGGCTGATTTTATTTCATCTTTTCCATTTTTTTCGGGTATCTTTGAGTTGATGATCATGAAGTACCAGCTTGGCTCAATAATTCTTCGATACTAAGAGTCAGATTTTTTTCAACCTCTTCTTTCAGGGCTGCTTCATCCACTTTACGGAAACGTCCACTTTAAGCTCATTTTTCAAATCAATATTGCCTGATTTAAATT
>JAGXCT010035619.1:0-51452 GCA_022495035.1 Philopotamus ludificatus | reverse complement strand
TATTGCCTGATTTAAATTTTTTGAACCATCTTTGACATTTCCTGATGTTTAATGCGTCTCCATAAATATCGCAAATATTTGTTTTTGCATTTGTTGCATTTTTTTTTGGCGTGAAACTGAAACAGCATACAGTTATGCAAATGTTTTTTTGAAGGACATGTAAAAAAAAAAATTCTACGCAAAACTAAGATAGGAGACTCCCCACGACACAAAAAATATTGAAACTTGTCTTTCTCAGTCAAATGACTGAAGGAAACTAATCTGAAACTATGCTTTCCGTAAATACGACATTACATTTGGGTCCATCTAATATATTCTAGTCATGGTCTTAATTATCAATATAATAGCCTTGCTATTTATCAAAAAAAATGATTTATGTATTTAAATTAATATTTGCCTTCAATGTTAACTTAGTGACGAAATAAATAAAAGATGTCGTCGTATTTGATTTGGAAAATTTGCAATTCAAACAGTCTTCTTATATGAAGTCGAATGTCTTAAATTCCGGAGGGTCTTTTCAACGAGACTCGATTATGCATGCAGCCGTGCAAATTTATGGTGATAAGTGCGATTTATTGGAAAGCCCCAATTTGTAACAAGGCGACTTTGCAGAATATCGATTTAACAGCTGAATATTACGGAGAACAAGAAGAAAACTATTATTTATGTATTTTATTTTAATCCTAACTTTTTACTGTCCTTCTGTATTTTTTTTAATTAACATTAAGTTGGTGATTATCAAATTTGCAATGATGCGTTGTGGAAATGCGCTTTGATACGTAACTTAAATGTAATGCATTGCACTATCGCCGCTATTGTGCACCGGCATTGTATGCGCATAAGGTTCATAATTGTGTCCCTTCATGCAGAACTATGCAGCGTTCATGACAAAAAGCAAAGATGCAAAATGCACGCCATATTCAAATTTCGTCGCGGAAATATTTCATATTAAATTTATGGTGATTTGAAAATTTAGTCTATTTATTTTTTAATAAAATATAATATAATTATGATTTATTTGTCATTATTTAAAAAAAATACAGTGAACCCTCCTAAAGCGCTCCCTGCTATACCGCGGTTTTCTATAACGATCTATTCTGCATAATGATAGAAAATATTTTATAAATAATCAAATAAGTATGTTTGATATATGAGGGACCAAAAAATAATCAAAATTTATTTTTAGTAGCTAAAAACATTTATTTATTAAAAAAAATCTTAAATACTAATCAACAAAATAATAGTAAAGGCAGTTGTTCGATTCCTTTCACTCGAGTTGTTCACAATGCAATGCCGCTGTGACTGTGACCGGGTTCAAGCAATTCATAGTGTATAATTCTAGAAAAATCTCACTACACATAAACAAGGACCTTTTATTATTTTTAGTTATGGTCGAGGGTTCGGAACAGGTACTTCTCCGGAAGAAAGCCATTAGTTTTATTAATACAGAATTATTGTATAGCACCAACTTCTCATGTTCAGTTACAATTCGCCACAAAAACGGATCGGCTTCATACCGAGACAAAAGAGACGCGCAGATGGTACGCCGCTGATCGAGCGCCGTCTCCGTCAATTCACGAGGAACCCAAATTCTTTGCCTGTACAATTTTCCTATACGATGAAGATGATCCTAAGCTATAGACCATGGACAGCCAATCTTCAATGATAATTCCTCAATTGTTTGACTAGGATCCGAATCCACCGTGGTCTTCAGGATATCATTGTCTAATTTTTGGGGTCGTCCTTTTCGTGCAACATATTTGAGCTTCCTATTTCTATTTTTAAACTGTTTAAACCAACTATGACACTTGTTTAGCTTAAGAATATCCCAGAAAATATCGCTAATTTTTTTCACTGCTTCATTTGCCTTCATTCCTTGATCGAACAAAAATACCACACAATGACGTAAGTGTGCTTTTTCTGTTATTGGCCTTGACATCTTTCCCACTTGGTAGAAAAAATTTTTATAACTAATAGTGAAATAGAAACACATAACAAACAACATTTAGATGTTGTATGATATTTTTCTGATATCTAGGCTTCAAAGAATCAAGGTCAACATCATAGGTGTAACAGCCCTATCTACTTCAGCCTTGGTATTCCTTTCTTTTGGGGACAGGAAGGCTCGTTAACCATAAGCCTTTTCGGCGGCTGACTATCCTACATCCTTGACATGTGACCGGTCCACCAGAGTCTGGCAACTCTGACGACAGCTGTGATCGGTATATCCTTGTATAGTCGGTACAGCTCCTCGTTGCTTCAGATACGCCATTCTTCGTCGTAGAATACGGCTCCAAATATTCGTCTTAGAATCCTTATCTCTATGATATCCAGTTGTCGCTCCTTTTGCTTAGTCACAGTCCAATATTCAAACCTATATGTTAGGACAGCCCTAATGAGGGTCATGCAAAGCTTGGCTTTAGTCTTTCTTGAGAGGAATCTTGATCGTAGATGCTACTTTTGTAACCAGGACGAAGCTGTGTCATGTGCATATACCAGTTGCACCATCGGTGCAAAAAAAGTAGGTTTTTTCTTGAAACACGTGATTTTAAAAATTAAACTAAAACTGCTTGAGAAAAGGATAAAGGTACAGAGAAAGTGGCCTTGCGCAGCTCCCCGATAGTCGATGCAAAGCGAGCCTTGTAATATTACCCTCCACCATACAACATCTAGGTAAAGTCAGGAGCATAGAACATGACTGAAATCTTAATAGATGAACCCACGCCAACAGTGCAAAGATGCTACAGGGCTAAACACTTTAAGCTTAGCTTTGAAATTGGCGTATATTTTAAAGCCCCTTCTACGGTACGACTAAGTATAGCCGACCTTTAAGGGGCTACATGACGACAGTCAATTACCTATGCAGCCCAAAGGCCTGCTGATAGACTGTGCCCATGTGGGCTAAGGGTTGGGGTTTGGGGATGCGATTCTCGCTCCGGCCAGGCCGGCGAAGAACGTAAAGGCTCTGAAAGCAGGGCCGCTTGAGATCAAGTCTCGATAACCTATAGGGCCAGAGGCCAGCCTGACCGTATCTAGCATGGTTTTCCTCGAAGATTCAAGCTCCGGGCTCGTCCATAGGATATGGTCCAAAGTTTGTTCGTCGCACTCGCAAAAGTCACAACCAGGATTGTCTTTAAGGCCAAGTTGATGCAGCTTGGCGTTGAAGGCACCATGGCCTATGATGAACTGGGACACATGCTGGTTTGGTTCGATCCAAGGAATCGACATGCGCGTTTGCACGTCAAGAAAGTACAAAAATCTAAGTTGGCCAGGAGTCTCTTGTGACGAGCGCTTCTACCAGGCTTGCGCTAGACGCCTGCTCTATGAAGCGACCAGTCTTGGGAGAGGTCCGCAGGTGGTGCGATGATGGTGTCTCCGACCAGGGCCTCGAAACCTCTGTAGGTCAACTAGAATGCAGCTCGTACCTGTAGCTCTAAGTCCAGCGGCAGGACTTCTGTCACTACCGCAAGGGCCGCAGTGGAAGAGGTTCGATAGGCGTTGGTTATCATAAGTAGAGGCAATCTTTGCTCCGATAGTAGTCTACGATTAATTGCAGAGCTGGAAGCTCTGTGGGCCCAGAAATTGGCTGTACTCGTGACGATCGGGACAAAGATCGATTTATAGTATCGTCTTATAATCCTGTGATTCAATGAAGCATCCAATTGCATGTGTGGCCCTCTCCAAGATGAGAGGGTAATGGATTTCTTTGTGACCAAACTATTATTATGGTTAATTTTATAATATTATTGAACAGAGTACCACTATTTCCGATTGCCGTATTTTACATTAAAGTTCAAGATGCTAATTTTATTTTGAGGGAACATTCCCAGAGAGCGGATGGATGCCATAAGAAAGTTTTCTGTAAAATCAGTGCCAACTTTACAGCTTGCTTTGAATTCGCGCAAATAGTTTTGCGAGGCGTTCAATTTATACAGGGTGCTCCGCAATTTAATTAATAATCAATCGATTGTTTCAATTTAATTAATCAGTGGACAAGCGTTGCGGACACTTTGCAATTAACCCGTTGAACGCGGCGTCCAATTTGGCGCGCGCGGATATCCGCTTACACTGGCGTTGTATCGACGAAGACGGAACCAGGTGAGCGATGTTAACCCTTCCTCTCGTCGCAATGTTAATGAGACGAGATCAATGGATGTCGGGCGGGGAATATCGGAATTTTGACGAGGGTCCAATGGCCCGGAATTGATTTATTATCGTGGCAGGGGAGTTGTTTGATGGTTATGATTTTAATCGAGTTTAAACGAACTCTTTGAGTGCCAATTTGTGCCATTAATTCTTTAAAAAAATGTAATAAAAAGGGATTATTGGTTTATTCAAATTTTGGATAAATATTACGCGTACAATGAATATTCAGAGCTTAATGACTCTTTGCATAGAATTGATTAATTCAATTGAGTTTTTATTTAATTATATAATCAATGTAAAAGTGATTTGAAAAAGCTGCATTTTTTAAAAAAAAACGTGTGAATGAGATCATCAAGAATTTTGGGTTTTGTCTTGAGAAATTCTCATTACATACATAGAGCCCTTAGTTATATGAGTGCTATACGATATATAGGTTTGGAGCTTGTTCGAATCAGGTTCTATTATATGGGCGGCTTATGACGCCTGGAAAACCCTCAGATTAAAGAAAATCCAGATGAAATTTCTAAGATACCTCTTATAGCCGAACGCATGGTTTCAGAGTTGTCTGGGGTATGTAACCCTCGAGAAAAGAGATCGATCTACTTGGTAAAGCACTTCTTTAAGCTGTTGGTTAGCAATATTAATTAATTATTGCCAATCAAGCCTTGTTTTTTTATAGAATAAAATGAATAAATAAATTAGCTAATGACTAGGGATTTTTTTTAATAGATGTATTTATTATTTATTTTTTAATAATTAGTAATTGAATAAAGATAAATATAAAATAGTAGTATGTATTACTAGATAAGAAAATGATGATATTTTCGATCCCATCTGAAAAAATGGTATATCAGAACACAGTACTGAAAAAGCAGAATAATAATTGATAAATAGGTATTACATGATATTCTTTTTACGCGAATCGTATACGTTTAATGCGACTTCATAAAAATAAATAATAAGTGACGCTGTTTTTTTGTCGCAGGGGCGCAATTGTCGCTCTTATTTGGTCTGCGCCGAATTGTCTCGTTGTATATAGGATTTTTAGAATATAAATATCTAACCGTGTCCGTTGTCGGCCTAGCCATGCCGACTTGGCGACCTCAAGTTATTGATTTTTCTCGCATTACTCTTTTAATATAAATCCTAAATGTCACAATCTTTTTGTGCTTGTCTAAAAAAGTCTAAAGAATAAATATTATAAATAATCATTGTCCTTTATTGCCCATTGTCCAAAAATCCATTTAAAAGAAAAAAATGGATGACGAATTTATCATTATCTTCACCTAAAATACTTGCGGTCCCCGAAATACCCCCTTCGGATTACGCGTTTGTTTTCGAGCTGCTGTGATAGATGGGTTTTAATGAAGATTAGTATACGATTATACTTAATGAAGATTATTAAACAAAGGCATTATGGCAATAAAATCTAATAAAGCTTAGTAAAGCTTGGGATCGAATTGATTCGCTACTGTCAAAAAAGGCCTGAATAGTTTAACAGATTTTTAAGAATAGGGAATAGAATTTATGAGATACTAGGTGAATGGGGAATAAGTCTTTCACACATACATACATTCCCTCAACAGTGTCATAAAAAATTCTTCGAGTTCATAGATTTTTCGCCGGACGATTAACCAATCCGGATACTACCTCAGCTCGGTCGCGGTTAACTTTATTAATGAATTTATAGAAGGGTTTGAAGTATGATGTGACCTATGCTTTAATTCTGGGTTTTCCAACGGGGTCTAGATAAACCCCGTGAGAGTCTACGATAGTATCAAAAGGCTATATAATGTTCCAGGGTTCTATGGGGGTCAATGATACATTTTAATCATTAAATTCCTTTAACTAATATTACAGGTGCATCTTCTGGTGGAAAAACATCGAGATTTGTGAGAAAGTTTTTATTTAGTTTTGCCTTTGTATATTAAAGCAATAAACACAATTAAAGCTATGGCTTTGAATGATGGCCTTTTTTCTCAAGTAATTATGAACCTAAAAATATTTTTAACTCTTTATTTCTGTGATTGAAACACTGTTGTAGATTGGCACCAAAGTGTAAGGGGTGGGGTCTATGAAGAGAATTATTTAGTTAAGAAAAGATTGGGAATCCTTTTGACAAAGTATTATATTTAATTTAAGATGAAGCCCATCTCCAAATCTGAGTTGGTGAAAGGACTTAAGGTAGAGCTATTATCTTATAGATCAGAGGTTAGCAACATTTTATTACAACGGGCCATCTATAAATTTAAAAATGTTAAAGAAACTTTTACTAAGAATACAAACACTGAGTGATAAACCCAAATTATCTGTTTATTAACAAAATAAACCTAGTATAAAAAAAGTACATAAATAAACTAACTTATTTTAAAACCCATGTTTTTGATTTTTCTAGAATAACTCCTTTAATACAAATCCAACATGTCACAAACTTTTTATATTTGTCCAAAAAGTCTAAAATTTGTCTGAAATTGCGAAAAAAAAACAACAACAATATTCTCTTATTAATTCGATGTTTTTTCTCGCTTGCATTCGGTACGATGCGTCGGGTGCGATTGAAGCCGTGAGATTGACACTGAGTCGTCAGTCTGCGGCGGGACCTCGCCGAGTACGGTTGTCATTTACGCGTCATATTGATTAGTTAAAAAAATCTAAAATATCGACCTTATTTTAAAGCATATCATGAATAACTATTTTTATTCCTAAAATAACCCTTTTTTGTTAAAAAGTTAAAATATTGATGAAGAATTTATCAATCGCTTTCAGTCAAAATGTAAAATCCTGTTTCCTGAAGAACCTGAAAAAAAGACCCTGAGAATAAGACCTGGTTTCAATTTGAAACTTTTGAAGATTATTTATCTACTCCTGAAATTTTAAAACTGAAAAGTTATTTTCATATTTATTTGCCTGAATAGTTTGCTAATCCCTGAAAATTGCAATTGAATATATTACAAGATTCTTGGCGCCGATAACAGTCATTAATCAAAACGTTGACAATTAATTTGTACGTTATGGAAAACTGCGGGGGGAGGGGGGTGAGAAAATGCAGGGGGTGCAGTGGTTTTCCAGGTCGATCGACCTGGAACCCCATGGTACCGCCTGCAAACCCCATACTTAGCCAAGAAAGCTACACAGCTCTGAAATTACGGCACGGAAAATTAACGGTTGTCTAGATTTCATGCAAGGAAAAATTCAATAAAATTAAACAGAAAAAAATATTTGAAACTTTTCATTCTGTACGAGCTCGCATTTGGACCGTTGTTGTGTCGATGATGGATCATCGCCATAAATCTGCGCCCATATGGCGCCATCGCCGACGAAACTTTGGCGCCATAATGTATCGCACGCAGTTCGGCCACCATGAATGGCATTAGAAAAAAAGAGCATAAATAAAAACATATTTTTTTTAAATTTATTATTAATCCGTCATTTTCTTCGGAGCCTCGATTATTCCAAGGAGTTGAATTTATTCGAGCTATTATCCTTGATGACGGTTTTATAGCGTCGTTACTGAACGCAAATGGAAGCTAATAGCTGTTGGAATGGATTGGTGATTCATCAGATATTAATCATATCAGTTTATGAAATTATAGTATGTACAGTGACATTTGATTGCGAATAATCATATTGAATGTGGCTATAGGAAAATTCAATAAATAACTGGAAAAGCGTGATAGAACTCAGCATTGTGTATCGATGAATATTAATACAAATACAAAAAATGCTGCTTTATGTCACATATTTCAGAATTTACTGTGTTATAAATATTATCATATTAAGGATCGCCAAAAATCATTAAAAATAGATATACAAAATTAAAGTATTACAACCAACACTATGCCTCAATAGCTTAAGTTAGTTTAGATTTTTTTTACATTCTTAATTTAATGCAAAAACAACGAGTCACACTCGAAGCAAATTTATTAATCTTTGAAAACAATTTTATTTTTTAGTTTAGCTTAAGTTTAACTTAATTCTTTTAATATTTAAAAAAAATAATTCCACTCTTAGCCATAGCAAATAAAAAAAACCGTCCTAATGAATTAATACTTATAGTAAAAATTACACTGCACCCTTAAAAAATATGGACCCTTTTTAATCCTTTTTGAAATGAATATATCAACGTTTTTTCATTCGCATACTTTAAATAACCTTCTTCTATTTTTCTTGTCTTATATTTTGTTGCTAACCAAAGTACATAGACTTTTATTTCGCTACGAAAATTTGCATCTCAGAAGGGTGCGTTATACGAGGGACTGTTGAACTTGTTATAACCGTGTTATAGCATGAAGCATTCTAGGAGGGTATACTGTTTTATATTAATATTAACATATTTAGAAATAAAACGCTGCTTTTTTTAACACATTTTTTTTCTATCCCGACCTTGATCTGGTTGAAGAGCATCAGGATTGAAGTTTATTAAAAATCTGTCCAAAGAACTTTGGATGTGCTATTTCCACAGGATGGCAATGCCACCACAGCTTCTTTGGACTTTCCGTTCGAGTGGTAAAGTTTTTTAAATCCATTAATTTTTAGTAAAGGTTTCATTGTTCAATGAATAAGAGGCTTTCTCTTTCTCCGTCTCCATCTTTATGCTTAAAAAAGTGTATCTATCTTAATGTTCTGCTCCTTTTTTCTAGTTCCTGTATCATTTTTGTAGAGACAATATCATTCATAACAGCCTCAAGATACCTTTCATTGCTTTCGGCCACAAATTTATATTGTTTTGTAGAAAACTTCTTGTCAGGCTCTATTAATAAGAGGTATTCAATGGACGAAAATGACGTGATCTTTCAATAATTCTCTTATAAATATTATTTTGCCAGAAGTCACTTAAAAACACCTCTAAAATAAAGACGTATTCCTAAAATGGTAATATAATAAAGATTTTTCGTGAGCTTAATAATAAAAAAAATCAAAACAAATTTTTCCTTAACCATTTTCCTACTAGGAAATAATCCAGGATCATAAGGTTTGACATTTACTAAAAATCAGTTCAAAGAATTCCGCTTCTGCCTTAGGATGATTTAGAAATATGACATTCTCTGGTCGATCCAGACAATACGATGGTAAAGTAGGGACTTATTTTATCTCCTCCTTCTTTACGCCCGATGAGAGTGTTTATATCTTAATTTTCTCCTGCTTTTTCTCAAGTTCCTTCAGCTTTTTAGTGGTCACTTTTTTTCTGTGCCTGTTCATTAACTTTTCTACCGAAGAGACAATACCCTTCAATATAGACACAGCCTTAAAATGCCTTTCAGTCATTGCTTCTGACCACAAATTCCTAAAACAGTGAACTTCTTGTCAGGCTCTATCAATGAGAGGTATGCAACTGACGGAAGTAACGTGATCTTTCCATAGTTTTCTTATAAATATTTTTTTGCCAGAAGTCACTTAAAAGCACCTTTTAAATCATCATTTGATGTAAGGGAGTCGTATTCTAGATAAAGGTCGTATAGTAAACAAAATTGACACTTAATATTAAAATACGAAACTATTAGGTTAGGTTAGGTGAGGTTAGGTTAGGTTAGGTTAGGTTAGGTTAGGTACTTTTCAGGCTAATTTTCCTACTTGGACCTAATTGAAGAACATCAGATTTGACGTTTACTAAAAAACTGTCCAAAGAACTTTGTTTATGCCTTAGGATGTTTTAGAAATATGACATTCTCTGGTCGATCCAGATAATACGATAATGAAAAAGGGACTTATTATATCTCCTCCTTCTTTAGCCTGAAGGTTAAATAATCTTACTCTTGTGATACTCCCTCTTAAGTTCCTGCAGATCCTTAGTGATCATACTTTTTCTGTGCATTTTAACTAATTCCTTAACATCATCATCGAGCGCATTCAGATCCATGAACCTACTAAGAGAGACAATATCCTCCATTATAGCCACAGCCTCTTTCAGTCACAATCAAGCATTCAGTGTTATGTAGGAAATTTTCTGACAGACATCGTTAATCAGAGTTATACAATGGACGATTGTGAGAATACTCAAAAGCTCGCTGAAACTCTGTTGTCACATTCTAGTCGTATTCCAAGCAAAGATCGTTTAAGAAACATTATTTTCGCGTCCAAGTAAGACTTATTCCAACGCGGACATATGCTGAACTTTAATACTATTTTTGTTTAATTGAATGGCATTCATTAATCATTTCCTCTTTCTGAAAAAAATATTAGAAATAATTATAAGGGATATTTTACAAATACAGCCAGCCCTCCTATAACAAAGAAATCAGGACCACGTTATAGAAAACTCGCGTTATAAAAACCAAATGCACTCATAACAGGGGCGTACGGTGGACTTCATGTTGGGTGTGCTGAATGTGGGAAAAAAATCGTTTTTTTTAATAAATTTATTATTATTTATACAATAATTCTATTCTTCGTTTTTGCGACATAAATTTTTCAACATAACTATCGTAAAGTGTGCCCTTTTAGTTTTATGAGTATTTTTTTCTCCATTGACATTACTTACTGCTTTTTTTTCCACATTCAGCACACCCAACATCAAGTCCACCGTACGTCACTGAATCATATACAATTTTGGCTTTTTGATATAATAAAAAAAACCGCCGCATAGCAGGGAGCGTTATAAGAGGATTTACTCGAGTGAAACTTTACTTAGAGTGTAAGTGTGGGGGCTTTTACGATCAACACTTTTTTACAAGTTTTTCTTTCGTAGCAGTATTTTTTACTGAAGGTATTATTGCATCTTTCGAACAGGAACTGAACCGATATTAACCGCTATTTTCTGCAGAAGCGGTTCGAAGTCCTGCATTATTGTATTAATACAATAAACTCGTGGCAAAAAAAATAGGAAATGTTTAATATTTTAATTAAATAAAAAATATATAAGCATACATAATTAGTTAGTGAAATTAAAAACGCCTAATTTCACTAAGTAATAATTTTATTGTTCTCATAAAATTATTACATTTTTTTTTATTATTTTTTATGTCGTGCAGTATTCTCAGATTGTATATAAAATGTAAAATTATTGTGTTCAGCCGCGTTTTGCGACCCAAAGTTTGACATTAAGCCCATGCATAAATTTTACGATCCCATGCAAATTACACAGCCTCGCGTTATGCACTGACATTTTACGAGGCATTACCATCGAGACGTATTAATATTTAACTAGTCGTGGCGAGAATCGACGCTATTGTCGATACAATGCCCGCTCGGTCATTTCCTTCAATAATATATGAGGAGAAATACGTCGGGCCACTGTAATCGGCTCTCGCAGAGTGGACGTCTAAGTGGAGGACTCGAGTCCATCGTGTGGTTCGCGGTGTGATTCTCGCCAAATTGCCGGACTACGTTTCGAGGAAAATGGTGTAGGTATCAGCGGCTCGCCTGAGGAAAATGCAAGTTTTTTTTACGAGGGGTCGTTGGCGGGGTGGGTCGCGAGTGCACGCCACGACCCACAGGTGAACCAACCCCATCTGGGTCACCGCGGCCACGGCGCCACCGCGGCTGTAAATCAAACCGATTGGTGCATTCTGAAAATTCACCCCAAGACGACCCAAATGATCGACCGACAAAGACATGCACCGATTTACAACGTCCACGATATACGATCGATTCGATTGTTCGTTTTGTATGGTGCAGTTGTGCATTAGATGGATACTGTGTTACCAGGAGCCATCTGCACCTCGCTCCAGATTGCTCCATTAGTGTCTTCTCATACATTCGTAATTCAATAAGAGCTTCCACCATGAGAAAGCAGATAAGATTGTGGTGAGTCGAAACTGGTGTGGCCAACACGCTACCTTAGACTATGACTAAAATAGAATACAATCTAATTGGGTTAGTTCGTGATTGATCACAGACCAGTTCTTTGCCATATGCACAATCCGTAAATAACATATGAATCAAAAGAAAACCCAGGAAAATTAATAGGGGTAGTTATAGTTATTATTATATTATTAGATTATATGCATTTATTGTGGTCAAATCTGGATAATTTTTTTAGCAATGTTTATCTATTTTTTTCATACCTAAAAATATATAATAAATTAAAAATAATGTACACATATTATTGATAAATCTATGTAGTATTTATAAAAAAATAAGTTTTAATATGTTATTCAAAACTTAAGGAATTCCATTTAAAATAAGGCGCTAAGGCGTGTGGCATTCATACTCATCATAAGTAAAACCTCCTATAACACTACCTGCTATACCGCGGTTTTCTGTGACAAGTTCGATTATTATAATTATCACCAAAAGTATTATGAAACAAAGTTATTAATAATATGAGAATGGAATAAAATTTTAAAGAAATCCCAATTAATTAAAGTAAAATATACGTTTTCACATGTAATAAAAAATAGGGTCAATACCATTTGGTTGACAATAAAAAAAAAGACTTTGTCAATGAACAAGTTCATTTAAAATTTGAGAATAGAAAAATGATCGATGTATTGATTTTTTGTCTTTGGTTTCTATAGCGTGGATTTTCTATAATGTGGTTCCGGTTTCTTCGTTATAGGAGGGCTGACCGTATTTGTAATATCAGTGCTTAGTAAATATGACAATAACATTTTAAATCAAAAAATAGCAAATGTACTTCAATAATATAATCAAAATGGATATAGTTTTTTTTATTTGTTATTATCCTGTTTTTAATAATAATAAATTTAATGACAAAATTAAAGTTTTTAAATATATTGTGGCTTGTGCAATGCCCAGATAAACAAATTTTAATTTATAGATATTTATTAAAACTGTTGATTAGTAAAATGAATAAAAAACGTATTCAGTAAAAAAAACATCTCAGCCATATTAATTTCTTAAAATGAAATTATTTCAACATAATTTCATTTAAATTAATTTGATTTAATTTAAAACTATTTATACTATATTCAAAATTTGATTAAAAAAATGGGTGAATTTTCTGAACTTAAAGTAAATGTTGTTTCTGCCGCATTTTGACTTTGGTAAGCCGTTAAATAGGTTTCTATTGTTTTAGAATAATCGGCGATTATTTACAAGAATGTTTGATCAAAATCAACGTATAATATTTCTTCTGTATTTTAATGAATAATAAAAAAAAGCGATTTTTTTTATTATTATAAAAAAAAATGTTTCATTTTTCAATTCAGAAAAAGCCTTATCACATTTTTTAAAAAAAAAAGAATTTCTTGCATAGGATATCATAAATTTCTAAAGTTCTTTAAAAAGTATACAAAGGACACTTACTAAATAAAAGGATACATTAATCGGTAATTATAAGAGAATTTTCTTTCTTTCTCGATCGTAATCCAATAAAATATTCAAATACCTTATCAGATATTTTCTAATCATTTATTTAATTAAATTTACAATACATATTTCTTATTACATTCAAAAACTTAATAATTAATTAGAAAATCGTAAATTAAGCTTTAATAACAGGCACTACATCAGCTTCATATAATCCATTTAAAAAGAATATTAATTATATTTTAACTAATAGGTTGTAATTTTACCATTTTGGTAGATCTGAAAGGTTCAGACTTTTTATTTATTTATTTCGAATAAATCTTTATAGTTTTATTTATCGCAAAAATCTTATAATTGAAAATAAAAAACTTTATAACATATTCTATGGAGATTCTCTGGAGAAAATTCAACATCTAACTGAACCAAAATTAGGTAACAATAGGTATAGTTTAAAGTAATAATGATGGTATATATACATATAACTGCAATTCACAGTTATAAGTTCATAAGTTTCTGGAAACAAATAATAAATACAACAATATTCACTTGTGTTGCCACGGGTGCGATGTTTTTTCTAGTTCGCATCCGGTACGATGTGCCGATCATCCAGAAAGTGTTATTTCAAGTCTATACTGTTAATAAAACCATTGATGAATCCATTCTCTACGTTTTTAAAGTAACTGACAAAAAAAAACATAATTAGCGGGAAAACGTATTTAATTGTTTAATTTATTTTGTAAAAATGTGAATTTGATTTGTAAAAAGTTGTATTTGATTTGAAAAAGGGTGCATTCGATTTGTAAAAGGATGCATTTGATTTGAAAAATGGTGTATTTGGCGTGAAAAAACTGTATCTCTGGTGGGATTTCAAAGGAGTCGTTTTTTTTAGCTTCTACTGGACAGCACAACGATCAATTCTGAAGTGTACTGTCATCAGCGGGACAAATTGAATGATTCCCTTATACAGAAAAGGTCAGAATTGATCAATAGAAAAGGTGTAGTGTTCCACCAAGATAATTGCAGGACCTCATACCAACAGTTTGCAAACTCACCCAAAGAAGCTTTTTTACAGCTTGGGTGGGATATACTGCCACACCCACCATATTCTCCAGACCTGGAACCTTCTGATTATTATTTGTTCCGGTCTCTACAAATTCTTTTAGACGGTAAAACTTTTAAATCAAGAGTTCAAAAATCTTTTTTTAAAAGCTTTTTTCATAATAAATAAATAAATCACCCGCAAAATGATTTATTTTGTATCTGTAATAGTAGTTCAGTTGGCTTTCCTCGAGAGTATAATAAGAATATTTATATTCAATATTATTATAAATATTTTTATAATAAATGTTTATTAAATATTCCATTCCGCAAACTATTCGTATAAAAATTCGCAGAATTTCGCAGTCAATTGAAGCGATCCCAGTTCATTTTGCATTTTCAAGAAAATTATTGCCGTGTACACGAACATAATCGTTGGAATGAAACCGTTTTTGAAATTTTAGTTCGCCGTAAACGGTACGAAAACTTTTATTGCAAATAAAATTAAAATCTATATTTTCATACATTGTTAAAATTGTGTTTCACGCTGAAAAATCGATTAATATATATTTATTTTGTATTGTTTGCGTGGACATTATTTTTTATGACCACGAGGGGAAAATCCAATAATAAAGTTTGCATGGGGAAAAAATTAGGTTTCGCAAATTGTGAACTTTTCTTTCCATTCATGCATCGTCCCGAAAAATATCTGAGATCAATACGAATATATTTCTATGAATATTAATATTTATATAATAATGTACCGGACACTATTCATTACCCATTGTTTATTTAGGCGTAGACCTTTAATTTTGGATATATATATTATTTTATCGTATCAAGGGAACAATGATATATATCTACCCCTCTGACCCTTTATATAAATACTAAAGTTTAATGCTAACTAAAGAAAATATAAAATTTCTGATTGCTTTAATGGAATAAACCCCCACCCTTTTAACGTCCCTGTGTTTCAAATGCTTGCTAAGTTCAAGATGACGTGCAAAAATTCACTATTATTAAGCCATATATTTCCATTATGTTGTTCCATTTTTCCACGTTGCAACTTGTTCCTCCCGTGGCATTATCAGGTGGTATTGGGAGGTCTGAACTTTTAGCTGAACCGTGGAAAGAGGCATCGGGGTGGTTGGACCTCCACAGAAAGTTCAATGCATTTCAAAGGTATTCTTCATAAATTAGGTTAACGTGTAAGCACGTGAAGAGGTCGGACCACAAATAATTTCGATCATGACATGCAACCGCCATTTGTGATTTTTATCGTTGATAATGCCGCATGGTTGTAAAGCTAAGAAAGGATTTAAAAAATAATCAAAATCATCCATTAATTACTAAAACATATTCATAAATCGAATATAAATGGATAATAATCTCAATCAAGATGTTATGTAGCAATTGGCCCTCTACCTCTTTTGATCCGACCCTGATCCGTATCTAAGCCCGTTTATACAGAACTTAGTAAGTTGTTAATCCGTAAATTTAGGTTGCTCTGCGAAAAAATCAATAGGAAGTAATTACTTACAACGCTACAAAGTGGTTCGATATTTATATTTTTTCAAACGCGATTCATCATAAATAATATGTCTCAGAAAATTATTTAAATTCATTTATTTTTATACCAATACTATTATATATTTTTTGAAATTAATACATCACATGAATAATTAAAAAAAAAATTCGACTGTACCGCAATAATATGTCTGGGTGTTGCGATATTGCACTACAATATATATTTTTTTTACATATTTACTCTTAAATTTTATATTGCTTATAGTAATATAGTATGCTGCGAAATATAAAAATTAGACATAGTAAATTTCGCTCATATTTTATTTAATAATATATAAAACAAGGTGAGGTAAAAATACTAAATATTATTAGCAATGATAAAATGAGTGACACGTGGCTCAAAGAAGCTGTGTGTCAGTATGACTGCAACAAAACGGCGCGACGAGATCCCTTCCCCCGCTACCGCCCCGCATCCATCCAATACACGACCACGGCAGCTCTAAAAAACAGGCAGCGCTCATACTTCACAGTCCTATATGGGTGAGCCGCCTTTGGATATAATTATATTATTTAAATATCTATGAATTTTATTAAAAAATAACTTATAAAATAACTAGACACACCTTTGACCTTTCTGTGTTTTTTTTTTTAATTTGATCTTGAATTTTTTAATAACCGAATTATTTTTTTTTATGTATGTAGTTAAAACTGCTTTGTAGATAAATCAAAATATAAGTTAAGTAATTTTTAAAAAAGAAACAAGTAAAAGTAAGACATTTAAGATATGTTAAAATATTATTTGATTAATAATATTTTAAAAGATACTTTCCAATTTTCTTTAAAATCTTCCCCCACAGTTAAGGTAAATTTTTAATTCTTCTCTTAATTAAATTGAAGAGGTTTTTTTATCAGAAAATAAATCCAAAATAAATAAAAAAAAAAGTTTTTATCCGTCTATATTATTCGAATGCCTTGTAGATTTAAAAATATGATAATCTGAAGGCGCAATGTCAGGTAAATAAGGTGGATGATGTAGAACTTCTAAATCCATCTCCCTGATTTTTTCCTGTGTTTGACATTGGCCATTTTTTAACTGTTAAAGATGATCGAAGAGTTAAAACTGGTACTAGATTTGAAGACAGTATTTTTTTTCCCCTTTTCACCTGCAGTAACAATCTTTCTCAGATTAAAATAAGTCTCATACCAAGACAAGAGTGACGAACAGATGGGTATCCTCTATTCCAGATCCATTAGTGAATTGATGAATGATCCATTGTACTGTTGGCCATGAACAGTCGAGATCTTGTGACAATTCCTTTTCCATCCAGTTTAAGAGGTCTTTCTGATCCTAATTAATCGTTTAATTCTCTATCAACACTATTCATTTTTTTGAACCATCTAAGGCATTTTTTTAAGTTTAAAGACGTCTCTATAAATTTCGCAGATGGTCTCGAAAGCTCTTTTTGGCTTCAATCTTTTAACAAACGCTAACTTTATCCCCTTAATCACTGGCATTGAATGAAAAAATTGTCATTACTTTTCGTTTTACCTTATATATGGGAATCAATGTACATTATTAACAAAGAACTATGTAATTACATCTAGATTTGTCGAATTAATCAGATATGTTCCTATTAATGGTACATATAATGATTTAGCTGAATTCAATACATAATTAATTATTGTATAGAATTATATTATCTAATATTTTATTATTAATTAAATTAAAGCTTCTGGTTCAATGCAAACGATTTTTTTATTTGCATACTTTATTTACATGCATAGTTTCCTGGGATCCTTTTTCATATTGTTCGTATAAAAAAGTCACAATACGTTTTCATTTTAATTTAAAGTTTAAATATGCAAATCTACGGAACGTATAAAGGCCCTCTGGAGCTTTGAACTTTGTATGCAATGCCATACGTTGTATACCTTAAGCAAATATTTTTTTTAATAGTTTTCAATTAATTAATTTATACTGTAATTATATTACATGGACTTATAATCCAATTTATAGGATACCAATATAAGTTGGTAGGAAAATAACTGCCGTTTTCTTTGTTTTTAAGCTATTTATGATTTTATTACATATTTTGAATACCTAAATAAAATTGAATAAAATATATTAAGAGTATTTAAAAGAGTAGACGTTTTTTCATTAAATGTTTTCAGGGATTAGTTGCGTTTCGACTGCTGCCCTTCAGAGTATTATTTTGTGTTATTAGGACGACCAAATTTACTAAGAGCGAATTGATATTAGTAAAATTTGAATTTAACAACCTAATTTGCAATGAAAAAATTTTTATCAAGTCAAGAATTTATTCGAAATTAGACGCTTCTTCATTTTATAGAAAAAGGGACCGCAATAAATGCCACGAAAAAACATTTGTAGTGAACTATAAAATTATTTAAATGATTGCAAGTATTAAAAATGGTTTAATGGTTTAAGAAAGTAACTCAACCTTACCTTTTGAAAAAAAATGCGAAAATCTCGGATAACCATAATTGATAGTTCAAAAGCATATTAAAAAAACGGAAAGGCGTCGAGGCAGGGGAAATGGATACCGCATGAGCTAAGGAAAGAGAATCTAGGGGATGGAATAAACGCATATGAACATCTTTTTAAAATGGAAACCGAGATTTCAAAAATCAAAAGCTTTCAAAGAGTCAGGTAGAAACACCAACCCCTAAGCTCGGTCTCATTAAATAAATCTTTTGTCTGTATGGTGGGGCTGCAAAAGCATAACTCACTTTAAAGCTCTTAAACCTGACCAATATAGTCCAGTGGTCTTTATCGAGTGGACCTGATTATCTTTTTATATTGGTTTTTTTTTTGAACAAATAATTTCAAAATATAAAATAGATTATTACATAACAACAAAAAAAGTGATAAAAAGAAAGTAACGTTTCATTGTTTGACATTTTCCAATACTTAATGGAAGACGATTTATTATTAATTAACAAGGAATCAATGTCCAACTGCAATGAAAGGGCATCTTTTGTAGAAATATTTTTAAATCGTCTGCGAAAAGTGAAAATTTTCACATTAAGTACACACGATGAATATCATTAATAAATAAAATAAATAATTAGGGTCCAAAATTTGACCCCTGCGGAATTACGGAAGGTGTATTGTAAGCTTATGACCTTAGAGATTCGTATGTCACATATTGTTTCCTCTCTGATTTGAGAGCGACACATGAAATCTCTTATAATTATAGAATTATTACTTGATGTCTAGACATTTCGATAAAGATTTTTTCCCTCAGGTTAATAAAACAAACTAATTTTATTATTAGTGTAAATGGACTTTCCAATGAAGCATCAGCGGATATATATAGATAAATATGTCAACATTAGATTAAATAAATAAAATTACATTAAAATTAGTTTTTTATTTCTGACTGTTGATCGTTAAAATATTATTTTCTATTTCCGCAATTCGTCGCTTATTACATTTTTGAAGAACACTGATCTAGACCAGGGGTCGGCAAACTTATTAGCCAAAGAGCCAAATATGTAACATTACAACGATTAAAAAAACTGAGATCCAAATCTGTTTATTAATTTTGCAAAGCTTTATTATAATTTTAGCACTTCATTAAATTACGGGCACACTGAATAAAACTTGATTTCGTACCTAATAAAATTTTTATTCTTTGATAAACAATATTAGGTAATTAAGGACTTAATGCGGACAATGTCCTTGTATCTCCTTGGAAAGTTTAAATAAGTCAGGTTTGTATGTTGTTATTCTTAATTTTAGACACGATTCCAGGTTCTCACCAATAAGACGACTTCTCAGTTTACTCTCGATAAAATTAATGCTTGAAAAGATTATTCGCATGAATATGAAGAACCGAAAAGGGAATGAACAGTAAACGCGAGTTTTTTCAACTGATCATAAGAGTCAAGAATATTATTCCAGGCGTTAAAGATGATCATGTCTTCCTTCTCCAAGTATTTTAAAGCAGACTATATTTCCTTGTTTTTTAAATCCAGCAATTGTATTTCAAAGTTACAAATGTCAATACCAAAATGAGAAAATATCAAATCTGTTATCGTATCATTAAGAGAGTGTTTAACGAATGCTAAAGACGTTAAATACCCTTTTAATGTTGCTGTTTTGAAGTACAGAGTTGAGAAATTAAAAAAATGAAGTTGATAATCACCAATTCCAGACCTATACCCATAATTACTTCTGGAATTGTTATATTTGAAGACATTTTAATTGTTCTATCTATCATTGTTTTGGCAGACAATGGTAACTCTTTAATTCTTTTTAGAATATCTGCTTAATTCTTAATCCTTTAATCGCCAAGCCAATTATATGGATCTTTACCGTACGCCGTATAAACTTTAAATAAAATGAAACGGCTAAACATATCGACATTCAACAATCACATTGCCTTAAAAAGATTTAAAAATATTATATTTATTCATAAATAAATTCATAGTACCGTTTGCCGTGGCGCTGTTGGTTAGCCGGTTTCGCGTGCCTGCACGCCGTGGCGTCTAAACGGTTAAAATCCGAAATAGCTCTTCGGATGCCTCTATAAAACTACTTTTCTGTATTCCCCCCGCCGTGTACGGTTTCCTTAGCAATCTTCTTGACTAACAACAACAAAATCCTAAGCATTTTAACACAATACCTTAGTATTGTATCAAACTTGCGCTGGGACGGAGCCCATTCGCCGAAATATGGTGAAACGTCGTCTTTTACAAAAAAAATCATTACTCTTTTGTTAATCAAAATATTGAGCCGAAAATTAAATTACTTGAACTTCAACATTTGCCGGATAGTTCTTGTAAGAAAAATAAATTATATCCCACAGCAGGAGTCATCAAACAATTTGGGAAAGGGCTTAATTGTTTTTTTTTAAAACATGGTTTGAAAATGATCTTTCGAATGATAAATTATCGAATGTATGTATTTTTAAAATTTTAAGGTCATTAGCCCTTGGGTCGCTGGACAGACAGTGGATAATTATTCTTAATATCCACAACAGCCGTTTTTATAGCCCCGAATGTTGAGGAACGTCTTAAATCGAAGAGAATAATTACGATAAGAATTTATTCATAAAAAATTAAACATTATACCGATGAAAAAGTATTTAAATAAAAACAATACATGAGTAATAAATACATTCTTGAATGAAACATCAAATAAATCAATCAATTCTTAAATAAATCACACTCCTTGTAAACAGCCATAAAATATTTCAAATAAATGATTTTATATGCACTTGCCGCATTTGCCGGGATTCTCTTCAAGGTCTGAAGTATTTAACAAAAAAATATTTAAAAAAGTTGTAAAAATTGCAGCCAATCAAACGCGTAGTGTCGGCTAGCGTGTGTTATGCGCGCCCCGGACATACACAAATACGCTTTTGACGTGGAATCCACGTCCCCCGTAGGCAATGTGTTAATATTGCTGAAAAATTGCATCCATTATAAAATATATAATGTCTCAAACTCTCTGAAATTTCATCAACTGCTTCTTCCCTTTGCACCACTGACAGCATATTTAGTGCTAAATGATGTTTAAGTGTCTTTCCAAATTTAACTTCTTGTTGCCCATTTAAGTTTTTGAATAAACGCGAAAGTCTCGGTCCATTCAATTCTAAATTCACGGTTTTCATCTTCCGTTTTTCTTTGCTTCTTTTTGGTAGCTGGCCGAAATCATCGGGGCATCTTGTGCCCTTGCCCGTAGATATTTGTGCCAGAGCCGCACTTAACCTTTTAATCGCCAAGCCAATTATATGGATTTTTACCGTACGCCGTATAAACTTCAAATAAAATGAAACGGTTAAACATATCGACATTCTAACAATCACATTGTCTTCAAAAGATATCTCTGCATTAATTTTCATTTAAAAACATTATATTTATTCATAAATAAATTCGTAGTAGCGTTTGCTGTGGCGCTGTTGGTTAGCCGGTTTCGCGTGCCTGCACGCCGTGTCGTCTAAACGGGGCGAAAGAGCCGCATGCGGCTCCGTAGCCGCACTTTATCGACATCTAATCTAGACTAATCATTCAACTTTCTAATAATGTGAACGGGAACCACATATAATATTTTGAAAAGCTATTTAATATATATTGATTAAAGCTACACATGTGTCTATGTCTGTTATGTAGAGACCCGTACATAATTCGTTCAACTTATCCCCATTCCAAGTTCACACGAACCTTCCCCAGCATCCACGGACATGCAATAAACATTGTTTTGTTTATCACGGCGGCGCCCTATGTTAACCAGAGCGTGGCTCTTCGTTACGCGGCCAACTTTCGATACAAACTTTAATAAACTTGGTTGTAATTTTGGTTTAAAGCAAATATACGAGATTTCAAGTTTGCGAGTGAAAATTAGTTTCGCAACGACAAACAAATCGTTATCAATCTGTTAACACGACAAAATGCGGGCAAATCACATCATCGTCTCCGAGCGCCGACGACAATCAAATGTCAACACGGACTGTTTGTCAACGCACAATGGTGTCGGACATTGCGAAAAATAAATAATGAATAAACACAATAATGGTGACCCATTTCATGAATGGAACTGACCCGTCAATCTATGCGAAACCATTTTTTTTTGCGAGTTATTTCATATTTAAAATAAATTCATCTCGCTGTTTTATTTATAAAATATGTTTGTATTTTTATTCTTAAATAAAGCCGACACTTATTCAGAATCGGCTTATTTATTTAATCGCCGCCGTTATATGGGGAGCTTTTCAACTTTTAATATTTTGCTAATGGGTTAGTTATACAATAGAAATTGCCAATCATATTTTCCACGAAGCGTATAACAAACGTATCATTGTTGCGATGAAATATACAAATAATACGAGGAAAATGTGGATATTTGTATCAATCAATTTGGGTGAGAAAAACATCGCATTTTCCGTTCTCATTTTCTTTTGAACAATAATAAAAATATTATCAGTATTATAGACAGTATCGATTCATTTTATGATATAAATATATAAATAATATTTATTCAAAATAAGCTAACGTCAATTAAATTGAGGGGTTTTATGGTTTTTCCTTTTTTTTCATTTTTAAGTAGTTAATTCTAATCGCTTCAGCGATTGTAGAAACAATATAAATTGCATAAAAAGTGGTTTGACTTAATTTATGGTCTAAGTTATTCTACTGTGTCCTAGCATATATATATAAGACACGCTGTGCAGCTATATTATTTAAAGTTTCAGTCCATTACTTGCTCAGGGTTGTCACAACACAAAATATATATTTTTTTATTTTTTATCAATAACTGACAACTCTAAGAAGTTAAAAATACATTTAAAAATATTATAATAAATTAATTAATTAAATATGGATCATATTTTTATTAATAAATGCTAAAATATTATTTATTCATCGAAAAGCTTATTATTCTTCTAGAAAGTTGGTAAATCCTATGAAGAGAAAGGTTTTAAATAGTGGAAAATTATATTTTGTTATGATAATTTGATTAGAGTTCGCCTGAAATTTAATTAAAATAAGGGTTAATAATTTAGTCCCAGGTATATGAAAGACAAAATTCATTCGCAAATTTAGTTATAAAATTAAGATAATTTAATATACATTAAACTGTTTTTATATATTTTTTTTAGTTTCATTGAATTTTGATTGTGAAAATATATAGTATACCTTATTTTTTAGTGGACCGTGTTAATTCAAAACCATGTAAATAATTTAAATAAGCGTGTGGCTTTAATAAACGAAGGTTATCGCAAAGTTAAAACTAATATGTAGTGTTATTTTATTATATTTAATTATTAATTAAATTGTAGTATAAATGTAGGAATAAATATTTATATATAACTTTAATTTTTACTTTGAAAGATAGTAATTAACAAATGTGATTATATAGTGCAGTGATATTAAACTTACCAAAGTAGCTTTTCCTAGCCGTGCCAATGGGGTCTATTGATGACCCCAAGTTTTTCTCAAATAACTATTTTAATATAAATCCTACATAGAAAAACATGTGGTATTTATCCTTAAAAAAACCACAATATTCGCTAATTTGACAGGCGCATGATGTTTTTCTCAATCGCATCCGGTACGATGTGCCGAATGCGATTAAACATATTTATATGAATGTTATAACCAACAGAATAAAACACTTATTAGCTAGTACAGACAACCCTCCTATAACATTCACTTCTATAGCGTTTGCGGTGGTTTCTGGTATAGCGTTCATTTTACAAAACGCAAAATTTTCAAGGTCAAGTTAGAATTTTCGTAAATATATTATTAATGTGCATTTTAAATATGTACTTAGAAAATTGTCAGTAGATGTTTGTCCCTTTACCTCGCTTTAAATTAAATGCACCATTTTTTTTCTTTCTTCAATTATTGTTTGTTTTTAATATATTTTTATTATATATTAATATGTATCCTAAATAAAACATATTTCAGAAAAGCTTTCACAATTTGTATTTACCTTTTTATTGTTTATTCATCATATGCTAAAACATTTAAAAAAAATAACTAAAAAAATTATCTCTTTGGCATATCTGTTGCGAATAAAAAAACTGGAAGAAATATGTTAGGTCAATACCCTCTCGCGCCTATAGGAACAGGCTATTGTTATCTAACTAAACACGTGCAAGGTTATTGAAAATATAAAAATGGGTAAAATGTTTGATTTGCTTCAAATCGCAAAATACAATTAACAGAACCTAACCCCAATTTTTGTATGGGTGCCTAACTTTCTATAGCGTTTATTTCTATAGTGTAGTCCCTAACTGACGCCATAGAAGGGTTAACTGTATTTAAAAGTATTAAAATATGTATGGCTTAACATTTTTACTGAAGATTTGTAATTCAAAATCCCATAACTCTAAGCTAGTATTAAAAAATTAAATAGTGCGTATGTAATTGGGTAATAATAATAATAAGTATAAGTTCGTAAGACAGCAATGTTTAAAAGATTATTTATTATACCCATAATCATAGATAGGCATCAATTGATCTAATTATTTTTATAATTTCAATAATTATTTAACAATAAAACTTTAAATTTTTAATTAAATTTTGAAATTACTGTCCCAATTAAACGGACATGTTTTGGCAAATGGCCCAAATAAATTATAATAATTAATAAAAGTTAAATATTTTGTGCAGTATAATATAAATTTGATTAATTTTTCAGAAAAAAAAAATAAATAATCAAGTTTATCCATAAGTCCTCCATAAGGGAAATCATGCACATGGTCACGATCCTCAGAAATGAGGGAAAGTGGATTAATATCTTATATAAAAATATAATAATATGTAATCGCTTCCCGACTCAAAAAAAAAAAAATTCAGAAAATTAAAAAAAATTTCAGACGGTACACAGATTTTATTTGTTTTTTTTTAATTTAAATTAATTAAGTAAAACCTCAAACACGTCTTATTAACTCGATTTTTTTTCCAGGGCTAATATAATTCCGCTCGGAATTATAAACACAACCGTATAAATAATGAATAAAGGCGAAGAAAAGAGCAATTTCCACGAGGTATGGGGCGGATGAGATTTTCCTATACATCCCGTAGGCTTGCTCTCGTCCGCCGTGGAATTCTTTTCATGCCCGACAGACCTTAAAACATCTTGGTTCTAATTTAGCCGTAATTTTTTCCTCTGGCCCCCAGGAATATTCTCGCAGCGAGATTATTAAACCTTTCAAGGAAGTGTCTCCTGTCGGGCAAAATAATCTTCGCGCAATAAAGTTTGCCGCTGTGCTTTTATTGTGCGGTAAAAATTTAATAAAAACACTCTAACTCGGCCGCCGGTACAATTTGTCTTTGAATCTCTGAATCGAATGACGCAGGAAGCAGAAAGTAATGTCCTTTTTTCTTTTGTAATAAATTTCTGACATTTTTGTTTGCGATTCGTTTGCAGTGATTGACATAATGTCATTTTCCGGACGCACAGTATTTAATACAACTCGAAGAAATGAAAATTTTCACAAACAACATCAAAATCAATGCTGAGAGCTTTAACCCTTTCAGTGCGGGGCGCATGACGTACATGCGCATACAAATCGTGTGTCAACATGCGCGAACTTTATCTCATCAAAATATACGTAAATCCAGATCGAGATTATGATGGTGTTTGTTTTAAAATCAGTTAATAAACACAGTTATCATCAACATATAGTCAATAAGTTGAATTTTATAGAACCATAATATGTAAATATGATATAATGATTCAAATCTCCGTATCGGTGACGTATCTGGTTTGAAGAAGCAGGAAAATCTCCATCGTACATTGGCGTCTACTGTATAGAAAATTACTGGGTATTTTGATTTTGATTTGCATATTCATTTTTTTCCCACTTTAATCTCTGTTTGATAATTGATAGTTGTTCGATTTAGTTATCACGAAATGAATCGAGTTATCTTTTAGCTGAGATGAAGAATAGTTCTAATCAATATGCTTGTGACATAAATTTTTTATAGAATGATCTAATATAAGGAATCGGTGAATACAAATCTCTCATTCCTCGCCAAAACATATTGGTCCAAAAACGCCGCACTCAGATGCAGAATTGTGTTTAGACCCGCCGCATTGAAAGGGTTAAGCTCCCCCTACTCTTTTTTTATAACATTGTAATAAATCCATATTCAATGATTAGAATTGATAATATTATTTTACTCTCCATATTATGAAAGGCGTGAAAGATATGTAATTTTTTTCAGACACATTGAAAAAAGTGTGTATACGAAAACCTCGTTACGCGTTTTTCTATTGACCAGTACGAAAAAAACACCATTAATCTGAAGTGTTTATTTGAACGAGCGTTTTTGCGCCCTTATACCCCGGGCCGTATATTGTGAGAGGCCCTCTGTCATTTAATATGTAGGAAAATAACAAACAAAAAATATGTATATAGCTTAATTTTGATAGATTCCATTTTGTACGGTTTGACATTTGTTTTTATTCGGAAAATAAATATTTATGGCTGGTTTTGCAGGCGAGCGTTGTGCACGAAAACGTTGCATCACCTAATTAAACCAGCCAGAATCCAGAGCCGGAGATTCAATTATTAAGTCGGCACATAGTCCGGCCCGGGGCCCAATTTTCAGGTCATCTTTCGGCTGACGATCAACAAGGAGACCGAATAAACGAGCAGAACAATCGAATTACAGAGGGAAAAAACGAGACGGCCCCAAAAAAAAAGAACTTTTTTTCTTTACTTTCTCGCCCTCCGTGATTATGCAAATTGCAAATGGGATCTTTATGAAAATTGAAAAAAGCGTCGTCGCCGCCGGGACAACTTTAAAAAATATAAAAAAAAAATAAAAGCGCCACGGGGCATTTACATATAGACAATATGTGTGTTTGCGATGGGATCATAATGAAAATTACATTTTTCTCACATTTTTATTGATCACTTTAAATAATACTTAGCGTGTTAGCCGATATTATTATTTTTAATAAAATATGTTTATTAACCCTTTCAATGCGGCGGGTCTAAACACGATTCTGCATCTGAGTGCCGGCGCCGTTTTGGACCAAATTATTTTTTTTGTGAGGTAAATTTGTATTCACGGTTTACCGCTATATTAGACCATTTTCCTATAAAAGATTTATGCAAACATGTTGATTAGGATTTATGCAAACATGTTGATTATGTTCTTCCATCTCAACTAAAAAAATAAACTCGATTTGCTTTATTTTCGTAATAATAAATCGAACAAAATATCAATTGCTCAAACAGAGATTAAGTGAGAAAAAAATGGGAATGCAATTTTCTTATACCATTACATCCGTACACGTGTATGTGGAGCATAATATACGTGGAACACCCTTAACAACCCCTGAGCCGAGATACGTCACCGATACTACTGCGGAGATTTGAATGAGACACCACGCGCGATTTGAATCGTTACTATTCATATTTACATATTACATGGTTCCTATAAATTCTTGTGATATATTTGTATATTTTTTGATAAGCGCATTTATTAGCTGATTTTAAAACAAACACCATCACTAAACTCGGTCTAGTTTACATGTAACGACAAGTTAAAGTTTTAAAGAATCTCGCGCATGTACGACATGCGGCCGCACCCTGGAACGATTTGTATGCGCATGTACGTCATGCGCCCCGCACTGAAAGGGTTAAAAATAATACGCTTAGCATACTCGAGAGATATAATATATGAATGGTGAAAAAAATAGTCACGTGTCACTCATATGTTTCACTCGCATTTGGCACATCCTACCGAAAGCGAGCGAGAATAAACAACCCGCATTTGGCAACAGAAACGAATATTATTTATTTTATTCATTCTTTAGTCTTTTTAGACAAATATTTTTTTATTCTTGATATTAAATAAATCGTACAAATCAATAATATTTGTTTGAATCATGATTCTGTTGTTTAATAATAATATTGAGCATTATAACAACATACTAAGGTCTACTGCACAAGTTGTTATAGAAATATAAAATGAATTAATATTTTTGATATGAAAAATCGCATCAAGAAAACTCGCGAAATTTTATGTCGCTCAAATTTCATTCATTGCGCAGATGTATTTTTTTATTATTTTAAAAACTATTTTTATTTAAATTAGAGCGAGAGTTTGTTATTATTATTTTAATCTAGAAAATCTATATGATATGAGCTTTTGTATAAGTTATCGTTAAATAATAAAACGAAAGGAAATATTGATAAGGAAAATTAGGGCGGAAAATCAGTTCTAACTTATATAATCTTGATTGATGAACGTATTTTGAAATCTATTTTAGTTAAAACTGCTTATTTTTAGATCTACGCTATTAAAAAGGAGCTTATTATAGTCATTTAAAATAATATTTATTTCAATCTTATCAAACATTAATAAGGAAAATTAGATTCATAATCGTATTTCAATTGTTTTATTAATCAAACTCTAAACTAAAAAAAATGAGATAGCAAACTAAATTTTAAATTATAAAATATATTGTTTTTTTATTAAATACTTTATTTGTAAATTCTTTCATAGACTGACAATAATTATAGATTTTATGAAGATCACAGAAACATCGTATTCACAGAAAACACATTGTTTTGTTATAGGTCGATGAAAAGAGGAATATTTTGCAGTGGTCATAAACCTTGTCGTGAAGACGTCTGGAGTATTTTAGTATGATTAAATTGATTTAGTGATTATTTAAACATGAAAAAGAAAAATAATAAAGTCGAAAAACGAGTGCTTTTTAATTATTAAAATATAATACATTTCTCAGATATTTTTTCGATATGAGGATAATGTATAAAATATTAAGTTTCGTCATTAATTTATTATAAAACTTCTGTATCGTAAAATAATAATATGAAAGGTAAGTTTGATAAGGAAAATTTCGTCGGAAAATCGATTCTAGCATTCATCTTATATTGATTGACAAACGTTTTCTGGCGTCTATTTTATTTAAATCTGTTAATTTTTTATTAATACTATTAAAAGAGGTAATTTAATAAATATAGTTTAAATTAAAATGGTACAAACTTTTGTATTTGTTTAAAAAAAAATAAAAACAAAAATATTCGCTTATGTTACACGGCGCGATGTTTTTTCTCACTCACATCTGGTACGATGTGCCAAGTGCGAGTGAAACATACGAATGACACGAGCTGCGAGAGCTCAGTTTGCGGCGAGACATCGTCGAGAGCGTTGTTGTTTACAGGTCATAATGATTAGTTCAAAAATTAAAAAAAAATAAAAATATTCTTACAATACTCCGTTTTTAAAAGCGTGGGGTCGCTGATATACCCCCTTCGGACGACGCGATTGTTTTCGAGATGCCTTGACGGATGTGTTAAGGTAACAAAATAATTTTAAATACATAGTTGTTCTATCCATAAAATACTACCACTGTTAAATTATGTAAAAAAACCCCATAGCTTATTTAGGTTTAGTAATTTAATGATATTATCTGAGATTTTCGATAGTAAAAAATATAATTTGCGGTAAAATATACCACACGATTTTTGGAAAACGACGATTATTGATCTGTATTTAAAATTATTTATCACCAGTATCATTTTTATACATTTTTTATAATAATATTTATATAAAATGAAAAAGTGAATAAAAAAATTCATAACTTCTTCTAATGGAACTAGCGACTGTTGTTAAACGTGTTCTTGTCAAAAACAGAATGAACTTCCGAAAAACGTTTTATTATTTACGTGATATTTCCTGTAAATTATTTTCTTTATTATAGTCCCCTTCAAGGATCTAATTTAATGAAATAAAAGAAAAACGCGACCATTAAACTTTATGTACGTACTTAACCTCGCCATTAAATCGATCAGCAAATTCCTTAGGTTCAAGCATTATCCTGGGGGATATCCTCCGCATGTTGATAACGTCTATTAGCCCGGACAATCAATCACTATTTTCGGATGAAACACTATAAATTTCGCCGCTATTCCGCCAGATAAGATCGTTTATTTCCTTCGGTCGCATATTTTTTCTCTCCGACGAATAACGTCAGTCATTCCGTTTACATTAAATCGTCGAATAAAAATTTAATTCACCATACGATTGGTAGATAACTGGGATTCAGAAACTAAAACAACACGTTTGCCCTGATATACGGTCACATTAATAATTCATAGCGGATTCTCCCTAGGGAAATGTGTCGATAAATTTTCTCTAAAGTTGAAAGCTACCCTTCCACGAACATCATAATATTTTCTATTTAATATTTCACATGGTGAAAGCTATGATATACGATATAATATCTAAATATTTTTTATCTCAACGTAAAACCTACTCGATATATTATGCGATATTTAATTATAATAAAGTGCGAATAATTTTTATAAAGAGCCATTGAAAAATTTCATTATGTGATGTCTCGTTGAATGCGTTATCGAAATCAAATCCGGAACGTGTGCTGAATTAAATTGAATATATCTGTAAAATTCAGGATATTTACACTCGCATGCCTGAAAAATATATAATTTTAATATCGGAATTGAATTTGTCAGCATAACTAGATTTAACTATCGGCAAAGCGTCACGCTTTTCCAGCGCCCGGTCTGAAAATAATAAAGTTAAACAGTGTTGCCAACTTTCAGTAACTAACTCGAATTAAACAAAAATTAACGCTGATGTAGTTGTATTTATGTTTTGTATGCATCAGCTGAGGTAATTGCATTTATTTATTTATTTTAACAGCATAATGACACAAACGGTCTATTATCGAACCAATTTTCTTCCGGAAAATTGCAGTGTTGTTATTTAAATTCGTAAATCATACGTGAATGTAAAATATTCTGATGATATATTAATTTAGGATATGTAAATAATCACGTAGGTATTATTTATTTTATTTTTTGAAGAAAATGTAAAAAGGGCTAGTGCCCTGAAGAAATGGTTGACCCAATTCGCCAAGTAAAACAGAAATCTGAAGCTTGCACTACAAATCCAAGTTGTTGATTATCGACCTCAGCACCGTTTTCCAGGACGTTAATATATTAATCAGATTAGAAGTGGTCGATAAGTACGTCCATCTTGACTCAACAATCGACGATGTTGATTTAAACTTCAGCAGGAAAATCTGATCGAACTGAAAAATAACTGTTTGCAACTGAAAATTATATAAAAACATATACAATACAGATCTCCTTAATCTGTTAACATGCTAGATTGTATTTAAACAAAGAAAAACTATTGAATCTTTTAAATTAATATAGTTTTTTTACGTCAAATACACCCCTTTGCTCAACAAATGGTTGTATTTGATTAGCAAAAAGTTGTATTTGATTTGTAAAAAGTTGTATTAGATTTGCAAAAGGGTGAATTTAATTTACAAAAGGGTGCATTTGATTTGCAAAGCGTGTATTTGACGTAAAAAACTGTATAACATATTAATGGGAATTAATATAAAGATATTGAATATTTTTTTAATGAATATAGTAATTATAAATCATTATTATTTAAGTAATAAAGTTATTAGACATATATATTGACCCTTTATAACTATTTATTTATTGGTATTGGTTTATTTTTTTATTAATACAGTATTTTACTGTTGAGAAACATAAATTCGGATTTACCTGAAGGTCCCAATGGCGATAAATATGTTTTCAAGACTTTTAACGTATAAACTAGTTATTATATATTTTTAAATAAATCCCTTAAATATAAGTAATTATATTTAAAAAAAAATTAAATCACTTCAGCAAAAATTGTCAAATCAAAGTTGTTTAAAATGAAATCGTGCAAAATTTTATGAATGAAAAATCGATATTTCTTTTAAATTTTAATATAACACATTATTTCCATCATTATTAGAAATTGTTTTCCATCATTCTTGTAATTTTTTAATCCTATTTTTGAACAAAAACTTGCGGGTCTAGGATAGACCTAGGGAGTTTGGGAAATATAAAGTGTGTGGAAGAACCTCCTAGTTTAAATTCTGTTTTTTTTTGTTGTTGGGTCATTCCTCTTTTATGAAGGGCCACGACATTCTTCACCACGATATTCCTGTTGGGCCATTATCGTGGTGAAGAAATATTCCTTTTCTATTAAACATTTTTTTCCCTTTCCGATTGTTGATAGTAAACAGCTTCAGTAATTGTTTCGTTCCGTTTTTAATAATTCGTAATTAATTATTCCTTTTAAATCCTACCAAATCCAAAAAAGTACTCTTCGGAGTTATAAACCAGGCTTAAGGGTCAGAAAATAAGGGAATTTGATTCGGAGAAAGCCGTTGCCTTTTTCGACTTATGTTATCGTAAACGATCTATATCTCATCATCTTGCAAATAAGACTAAACAGTGATTCAGAAATTTGAGATTAGAGTCTCTGCAATGATTACCCGAAGTTTAATCAAAGATCCGACTCGACCAGAAAGTAAAATATTCCATTATCAAATTTAAAAGGTTTTCAAGACCATCTAAACCTCTGGGACCTAAATGGACATGTACGTACTGTCAGCACTTAAGCATACATTTATTTAAAACTTTAGTGTCTTTGTTAACAATGAATATTTCTTGACTGTGTCTGGTCATAAACCTTAATATAACTTTAAATTATAAAATACGCGATTTTTTTTAGGTCCCCCTAATACATGAATGGCTAAAAATGCGATGTCAAAGCTATTGACAATTTGTAAAAACAGGGGGATATCCAAAAATACAAAAAAATGTTTAGGGTAGTGTCTGATATTCTTAATTTTCAATTAAGGGGTTGAAACCTGGACCGTAAAGGGGAATATAAAAAATAAATTTGACGCCCTTGAAATGTGATACTGGTGACGTGAGTCTGTCCTAAAAGAAATGGAAAACCATAAAGAAGACCGGTTTTCTACGATATGTCTAAGGATTCTTCATTACTTTGTACATCTCGTTAAAAGAAACGATAGCTTCTAAAAGCTCGTCGCGTTTGGAAACGTATAAGGACGAGATGCTGAATGCAGAGGATTCTAGAGATAGAAAATTGAGAAGTTTCGGAACAAAAATGCCGACTAAAGAAGTAGAATACATCTATAAAAATAACATGTATATGCATTTTTGACATTTAACAGATAAATTATATCAATAACGAGGGAAAATTGATTTTTCCTTTAGATGATGCAGCTATAGATGGTTTATTAGGATTTATAAGGATTACGTATAAAAAGACAAATACAACTATTCAAATTATTCATTGAAAGATTAACTTGAGTTATTAAGGGCACTAATCGGGGGCCTGCTACCTCTGCATCTTAACCCTTTGAACTCCTATACCCAGACGTATTGGACATTAGTTTATTTCCACCAGCTCCTATGTCCAGTATATCTGGATATTTTTTCTCGGGCAGTTTTTTTTAAATATGTTCTCTTCTATCATATGACCAATCTTTTGTCATCTGGAATGTGATAAAAAATGAATGGATTTTTGTTCAAGAATTCCCTTTCCCATTAAAATATTTACCCGCAAGCGATTCTTCCGAAATTTTCTGGTCAATACACCTTGAAACAATAACAGATAGAAGTACGGACTTTAGGATGAGAACACGAAAAGTCAGCAATTTTATTGACTACCTTAACAATATTTTTTTGGAAAATTATGTCCCGGAAGAAAATTTAGCCGTTGACGAGTCTACTGTTGCATTCAAGGGTAAAATAAGCTTTTAGCATTTAATCCTAAAAAACCTACTAAATGGAGTCTTCGAGTTTTGTTCTCAGACTTATGCCCTATTATGGATTAATAACAACACAAGGTATTATCAGACCAGATACAGCAAATCAATATGCAGCATCGTATTGCTTCATGCGAAAAACGTTGAAGTGATCGAGGAAGATATTTTTTTGGGGCTTTGAAACTTCAATTGTTAATTCATTTATTTTATACAAGTAATCTGAAGTTAAGGTATATAGAAAGCCAACAAGTCATAAACAATTTTGATGGAACTCATTGGAAACTTTAGCCGTTGACGAGTCTACTGTTGCATTCAAGGGTAAAATAAGCTTTTAGCATTCAATCCTAAAAAACCTACTAAATGGGGTCTTCGAGTTTATGTTGTCAGACTTGTGCCCTATTATGGATTAATAACAACACAAGCTCTTATTAGTCCAGATACAGCAGATCAATATGCAGCATCGTATTGCTTTATGCGAAAAACTTTGAAGTGGTGAAGGAAGTTATTTTTTTGCAGATTTGAAACTTAAATTGTTAATTAATTTATTTTACACAAGGAATCTGAAGTTAAAGCAAATAGAAAGCCGATAAGTCATAAACAATTTTGATGGAACTCATTGGAAACTTTAGCGACCTGACAAAATCCAAATTGGGACGATTGGCAACAACTGATCACGATCAACGGCTTGATGCAACTCTCCATTTTATTTATAATAACCCAGAGAAGAGGTACAAGGATTGTATGGTATGTTCAAATCGAGAGATTCAAGGAGCAAGAAAACGAACGCCATTTTTTTGCTACACTAGCGAAAGCCGGACTTCATCCTGGAGATTGCTTTCAAAAATACCATACATTGAATGACTATAAAAATTAGCATAGTGCATATACACAATAAAGTCCTTACACAACGAACCGCTACTTTTTTTTTTAACAACCCGATTTTATCATTCTGTGGCATGATTATTATTGTTTAATAAATTCACTCAAAATAGCTTTGAGCTGGTGGATTTTTTTTTTAATTATTATAAATTGGTTATTACTGAAATATACTAGGGTCATAATAGAGGGTTTCATAAAACATGATTGCATGTTGAATATTTGAAGTCAACAGACCACAAACAAATCGATGGGTGTCGTCGAACCCCGGCTGCATTAACGCCTGTCAACCTATCGATCCTCGACATCATCCATTAAGACAACACACTCTCTGCATACAAAATCAGAATATCAATATAATTTATATTAATAGTTTTTTATAGAGAATTTCCAAAAAAATCGAATCGTTACACCTGGACGCTATGCGTTACACAATAGGTGGATAGTATTGACGCGTTGTCGGCGCAGGCCAAGTTTTTTCGGAAAAACTAGGTGAACAGGGCCAATCTGGGACAGTCGGCCCTGATTGTACCAAATATAATTCAAATTAGGCCAAATGTGGTAGCAGCCAGGTTGTTGGAGGCTTCGGTTCGTGTCTAGAATGCAAGTATGGCCCGCGCCAATCGATGCCCCATAATATTGTGTTTAAGTGAGTGTTTGCGTGAGGCATGCATTCGGCGCGACTTCCTCCGGCGACGACCCCTGCTTTTGTTGGATTTCTGCAAGCGTCGACGGGGTCGAATGGGGAAAACATCCCGACGATTTTTCCGAACGGCGGCGTCCTGTTTGCAGTCTAATTTTCCGCGAAATCCTCATATTTTTCTTGAATGCAGCGTTCCGTTTCATCGCATTTATCGAGAAATGTGGAATGAAAAATTTCAGATTCAATTCCTCGGCATATAGAACTCTGCAAATGTAAAAGGATTACATTTTCACATCTACACAGCTTTCAATGCAATTTTGCACAAATATTTTCCGAATTTTCTCGATTATTTTCATTGCAAACGAGAAAAATAGATCGTTAAATAAAATAAAATCGGTAGACGGTTTCTATTGTTTGGATTTACTCGCAGTGAGTCACCCGTCAAGTTTCATTACGGAGATGAGTCTTTGAAAGATGGACCAAGGGCTGGTCGCCCTTCCGATTTCGATGATGACATTTTAAATGCGATATTGGAACAAAATTCACGACAAACGACAAGGGAGTTGGCAGAGAGACTTCAAGACCCCAAAGCCAATATTCATGGCAAGAAAACTTTATTGTGCTTATAAAAAGATCGTTACGTACGTTCAGCAGCTGCAAAAAAATCATGAAAAACTACTGGAAAAGCGTCCTGCATTCGTCAATCGGAAAAGCGTTATCCTGTTACACGATAACGGCAAAAATGACTCAAGAAAAAAATCTGAAGCTCAACTCGTCTGTTTTGTCACATCCATCCTACTCTTCAGATCTTGCTCATACTTTTGAATAAAAAAACTTTCATTAATGATGAGCAAGTCATTCAGGCCCTCGATACTTTCTTTCAGTCCAAACCCACTAAATTTTATGAGGAGAGGATCGGTAAGTTGGCAATAGTCAAATTACAATAACCGGTAAATAATTTCTCCCATTACCGGTTTACCGGTTATTTATCATCGGTAAACGTGGATTGGATTAAATACTAGTTGGTCGGATGTTTAAATATTTGTCACGACTTTTTTCGAGTTCAAAATATGAAATTTCTCTCTGAATAACATTGTTTATATCTTTTATGGTTTATCCACTTTATTTATTGCTGATTTAAGCCTTTCTTAAAATGATAATATTTTGACTATGTCTATATCATCTTCTTCTCTGTATTTTTGTTCAGAAATTTTATAATTCTCATCCCTTGAAAATACATGCTTAGTTATATCTATGATTTTCGAAATTATTGTTGTTTTATTCGTTATATTAAATATTCCATATTCGTCAAAATCATTTATTGTATCAGGATTGTTGAGATAATTAACAACATCGAAATATATCGTCCTTCTTTCGTTTATTCGAATTATTGACTCTTCTTTAAGTTCCTTGGCTAAAAAAGAACTGTATTTAGACAGTTCATCAAGCATAAGTTTCAATGTTATGTCGGCTGTATATAGATTTATGTCTTCACAACATAGAGCTTCTACAGCTACTTTTAAATAATAATAATAAAATTATTTCCGGTAATTACCGATGGTTCGTTTTTGGCGATTTACCGATAAATCGGTAAACCGGTACTGCAAGACCTAGTTGCTAATAAGACGGGAGAAGGTTATATTTAACAGTGGTGAATAAATAATAGAATAATATCATTTTTTAAAGCAAAATAAAAGTATGATAAAAAATCGGAAGTTTTTTTATTTAATATAATTAATAAATAATTAAATTATATTTTTCATCAATATATTTTTTTATTGCGATTTTTGGATTTTAAATGTTTTTTTTCAATCTTAAAGGAAAACCTTTATTAAATGCTAGACAAAGCAAAACAAAATACCGGAGTCTTATTATGTGGCATCATTGAACCGTTTATAAAACGAATTGGGTTTCGAATTGCCATTACATTGACCGTATTATGCAAAAAAAAGAGATCTTCATCAGACGTTTTGTTTAATATTGAAATTTTAAAAGATATATTTCTATATATAAATTATATAATATTAGAAATATTTCAATACGTTTTTATTTCGTACAATTTTTAGAAGCATAATCTTTCTGATAGATTAAAATAAGGTTATAAGTTATGGAATTATTTATTATCTAATCTCATTATTTCATTATTTTTACCAGCCCTTTTTCTACATTTTTGTCGGTGGCTTGGTTTCTTCTTGAAGGTCTTTATTCACTGCTTTTACGTCGTCATATATGCAGAGTTTCACTATTTTATCGGCGACATCTGCCTGTTTCTCCACCGGTAGGTATATCATTCGTATCAGCTATGATTTTCTTGGTTACTTGGTCCCTCGTAATCAAATGATCTTCCCTATAAGCCATTTACGGCGAAAGAAATACTTCGAAGGTTCGTTAGCGGATGCAGGACAGCTGTTTGCTTCTATCGGAGAGAGTGATTTTCTCTACAAGCCACACTAGCTCGATCGGTATCTTCGATTTGACGCTAGGGTTGTAATAGTAAACGCGGACTTTAATGAAAAATACTTAGCAGGGGTTTTTAACCCGTAGATCAGCTACCCACCCACCCCGCTTGATCTCAAGGCGTGATCAGCCTCTGATTCGTCGGGGTTGGTGTCCAATACTTTGCTATCTTCTGGCGTCAAGGTTCTTCGAAATTATAAATGAACTTTCCAGATTTTTTCTCCACTGGTATTTGGGTGCCGTTGTAACGGCACTTCTTTCTTTTTTATGTGCAGGCCAAAGGCGCAGATGATATCCTGAATGATTTTGTGTAGTTTGCACAATATGACGGATTTCCGTTTTCTTCCCAGACTTCTGGGTCAGTCAATTCCTGACTGGCCACGGTAAATTCAAGTCTAAACTTAAAGATTTAATGAATTAAAGAGGCTAAACTTAAAGAGTTTAACCTTGTAGCATCTCCACATTGCTGGTGTGGGCACGTCTGTCAGGATTACAGTCACGTTCTTTGGTCCTGTCCTTACCTGGACGCTGCGCGTCGCGACCTACTCTACGCTGTCCGATGCAGCATTTCTCCTGGGGGTCAGTCAGTCGACAATCAGTTACCTATGCAGCCCAACGGACAGCTGATAGACCGTGCCCATTTGGGCTAAGGGTTGGGGGTTGGGGATACAGCCAGGCCGGCGAAGACCGTAAAGGCCCTGAAAGCAGGGCCACTTGAGATCAAGTCTCGATGACCGATAAGACCAGGGGCCAGCCTGAGCGCATCTAGCATAGTTTTCCTCGTGGAGTCAAGCTCCGAGCACGTCCAGAGGATATGGTCCGAAGTCACAACCAGGATTGTCTTTGAGGCCAAGTTGATGCAGCTTGGCGTTGAAGGCACCATGGCCTAGGATGAACTGGGACACATGCTGGTTTGGTTCGATCCAGGGGATCGACACGCGCTTTTGCACATCGGGAAAGTACAAGAGACTAAGTCGGCTAGTAGTCTCTTGTGACCAGCGCTTCTGCCATGCGGTAGACGGCTGCTCTATGAGGCGACCAGTCTTGGGAGAGGTCCGCGGGTGGTGCGATGATGGTGTCTCCGACCAGGGCCTCGAATACTCTGTCAGAGTGCAGCTCGTGCTTGTAGCTCTAGGTCCAGCGGCAGGACTCCTGCCAGTACCGCAAGAGCCGAAGTGGAAGAGGTTCGATAGGCTTTTGTTATCATTAGTAGAAGCAATCTTTGCCCCGATAGTAGTCGGCGGTTAATTGCAGAGCTGGAAGCTCTGTGGGTCCATAAATTGGCTGTATGATCCTGTGATTCAGACCCCATCCGGCCCCAGCGACTCTGCTGAAGAATCCATTTGCATGTTTGGCCCTCTCCAAGATGAGTCCAGTGTGGCATAGCATGCCTGGGTTGAAGTCAAGGGTGATCCCAAGGTATCGGCCGGATTCACGAATCGAGAAGTTATGGTGCCGTGAGAAGCCTTTAATAAGAACCCCAAAGCATATGGAAACTTAAGTCTATTGTCTTTAAATTTTATTTTATTTTTATTTATTTTATTTAATCATTTTTGAGAGAAACTTACAGCATAAGATACATTAACATAAAGATAGATACAATATTCCAATTAAAAGTTTCTACAAGTACAAAAAGAATAATATATGAGATTAAGTTTTGAAAACATGAAAATCAAAAGAAATGAAAGAAGAGAATAGAAAAAAAAAATACTTACATAATACTTACAGTATTTACTTGCGATGAAAGAAAGACATCGCAAGAGACTTCTTAATATTCGTTTTATTGTCATAAAACAGGTCTATATCCTTGTCCAAGCCATTGTACAGGTTGCACGCTCTGATGACATATGAATTATGTCTTTAAATAAATAAATTAATTAATGTTAATAACTATGACCGATTCCAAATTGGGCACGCGTCCTGATTTACTATTTCGACATAATTTGCGAATTTCGTTTATGGTGCGCCATAAATTTGCACGCGGTGTTGTATTATGAGACATAATGGCGCTAATCCGTAACACTTGTTTATTACCTGTTGTGAGGTAACCGCTCTATTGTTCAGGACACTGTGTACCCTTATGAGAAAATATTGAATTACCCAACACCATTATTAATTAGGCTCATTTTCGACGGCGATGCGATGCGAAATATTTGACGAAAAAAATCATTTTTCGACACAATGCACGAGACATCTATAATCGAGCGAGCGAATCATTCGAATGATTAATTAAATTTTTATTCAATTTATTATTTTTAAAGAATTTTTCATGGAATCGCCCTTATTTTTAACGACATGGCGTTATCGCGTTTATGGCCTCATCTCTTCACTTAAATTACTTTTAAATTACTCCTGAAGACTTTCATCATCTCTGAAAGTACTTTGCATTACACAACACAATGCCCCGGAATATATATTTTTTTTGCAGAAATAATTATTATTTATTTCTTTAATGTGTTATTATATTTTTTTTATTATATATATATAAAAGCTGTGTGTATATATTGTGATGAGCAAACTTTGTTTCATATTAATTTGTCTCGAGATAAATCACACTCCTTATAAATGCAAATTTTCAAAAGTGACGAAGATGAATGGCGAAAAGATGAAAGCGAAATGAACACAGAATTAGTACAGTATCTCAATTCCGAAGAAAATAATACTTGATGTAAATTGGATGTATCTTTTTGTAACGGATTCCGAGAATTTTCCACGTCGAAATATTTAATAAACATTAAAATAATATTTTTTTTATAGACATGGGGAGTATTTCTATAGATTTTCCATCACTTTTGCCCCACTTTGAATGAATGAACGTCCTATATTTTTTTCCGGGATGAATATTAAATATCGCATTTAAACGCTGCGAATTTTCCACGTATTGATAAAACCACAGAGATTTATCGTATCCTAGATTTTCATTAATGTCGCGGAATTCTTTATCCACTCGCCAATTACGGCGAGCGACGAAATCGCTGTAGTCATTTATTTGGACAACATAAAAAATGCTTCCAGACTTTGTACAATAAATTCCGGAAAATGGAGCCGGATCAGCGTTTCCCTTATCTTTACATTTTATTCGCGAATAATTCATAATAAAATTTTCACATTGGTCAATTCAGTCGCTTCAGATTGATAGAAAGAATTCGTAACATTTTTTTGCCGTCGAGAAAATTTCGTATTTATTCAGAGATTTCTGGAATACATTTACATTTTTCTAGGGATAGACGGCACGTGTTTTATACGTGATCTGAATAAAAATCACAATATATTTAAAATATATATAAAAAACACTGACATCTATTGTGTAGTTGTATATATACTAATAATCAATGGTTAGAATCTCGGAAAAATTAATCATATATTTAAATAAGCACGATCATAAATTAATTGTATTAAAATAAATGCGATGATGTTTCCATGCAACATGTTTTTCAGGAATGTCTAGGATGTTTACATTTTTTATTGAATCACGTATATGACTGTACGCTACGTGTTTACATCACGTTCAAATATTAGACTCGGTTTCAGGAATCTGGAATGTGTCCCGAATATTTGAATCAAATGTGAATAATGTAGTTGTAGTTTACAGCTGATATTTTTCAGTTGCACGTTGCATTTAATACAATTGCATTCTGGACACAATAACAAGAGATCTTATCTTATAAATTAATTGCTGCTATACGTGCTTAGCTTTTATTATGGAGCTTTAGATCAGTGGTTTCAAAAGTGGGTACGCGTATCCGAGAAAATTCTACACCACATTTTTCTTCGAAATACTTTATGTCCTCTAGAACAAATTCAAAAATATATACGACGGTTCCTCAATTATTTTACAAAGAGATTGTAGTTTTAACTTTTGCCACTCTGGAAATTTTTCTTTAAAACCAATCAGCTACTCTGGATAAAAAAATGTTTAATATTGTGTTTGATTTGTGATTAAATCATTTTTTACTCACCAAAAATTAAAAAAACTCGGTTCATTAGTTTTGGCACACTGTTTTCGACTTACGCCTACTTTTAACTTGGACATGCCGATGGGGTATATTAGGAAGTTTTAGATTCTCTCGAATATTTTTAATATACACTTGTTTAAAAACGTCTAGAAAATAAATAATCATTGACTTTATCAATCAAGGATCATTAAATTAAAAAAGAATATTCGCAGGAAACCTTTGAAATTCCCGATTAGAACCTTTGAAATCTAAATTGATATTTACGGACTGTCAGGATTTTACCATAAATTCATTTAAAAGCTTTAGTGGCTTTGCTGACATTCAATCCATTTGACATTTAAGACTTTAGTCAATTTTTGGTTTCGTCATTTTACCCTTAACAATAATAAAAATGTCATTACAGTAAAATACCCCCGATAACGCAAAAATTAGGACCGCGTTATTAGAACATTGTGTTATCGAAGAGACTGCCGCGATATTTTTTTTAAATTCGCGCTATCGGAACACGCGTTATTGGGGTTATTACTGTACTCATAAATAATGCTGAACATCCCCTCTGAATCTATTAAAGTTTGTCATCTACTTAGCAGCTTTTGAAATTCGTTATTATTGAAATTATTAAGTTTAGAGGCTAAAACAAAAAAAAACATTTTTTTTATATGCTCTAAATTCGTATATGTTTATCAAAAAAGTAAAACGAGAAAAAAAATAAAATTTTAAATAGGAAAATCCGGAAAATAAGGCAGATACTGCCATAGAAATTCTCTAACTTTTTTGTGGTGCCTCTGCTAATTATTTTTCTCCATATTGTCGAATACTTTTTAAAACACGTTTAATATAATTTGTATATTTACCTATTTATTTCAGGTGTACTATTTTTTTTACATTTAAAATGGACAGCTGTCGTCCAGATTTTACCCTAACCGTTATTTATTTAAATTCTCGCAGCTATTTCGCGAAACAATTATTTTTCAACAAAACTGAAACCGTGTTTAACGAGGGATGAGTGTAGTTATACAATTAAAAAAATTGGAGGCCGAATTTTGTAATCGATTTTTGTAACAGATCTTCCTAATATAAAGACAGAGTTTAAATGGTTCATCAATCCATTTGCTGAAGATGTAAAAATATATCAACTTCTGATTACAGATCAACATTTAATAGATTAAAGAAAATGGAAAATGCTATAATCTGAATTTAAATAAAAAGCTCTTCATAATTGGTGGATTTGTTTGAAATTAGTTAACAAATTATAGGGTACAATTTATGATTGTTTTCGTCATAATCGTACGCGGTCAAAAAAGTTTGGAGTCCCCTGCTTTAGATCACAACTCTTGTTTAAATATTTTTATTATAAAAATAATCTCAATTTTTGTAGCTCAGATTGCTTTTTAGTCTCAGTGGAGCGGGTCAATTTGCCATGGTAAATCTTTTACGTGAAAGCGAAGGGCCAAATTGAAAGGCGACAAGGGCCAAAATCCTGTAACATATTTTTTTTGTCGTCTCCCCCTGCAAGGATTCTGGTTAGAAAACCTCATTTCTGTGGAAAGAAATAATGCGACCCCAATGTTCTGTTCTGTCGATTTTTTTTTCGAATTGAAAATGTGGAATTATATATTTTTTCCAATCACAGATTTTATTGAGAAAAAAATTAAATATTAATAAAAAAAAATCAGCGTTTTATTTATAATACATTTATTTTAATACATCGAGATGCGTTTAATCTCTATGCGATAATTGCACGTGGTATCCCCATTCTGAAACGCAGTTCAAGATCAACCTGATTGGCATATCTTGCAGTTTCCAATCGCTATGCACTTTATAATGCTTAAAAAAATTAATCATATATAGTTTAGCCATCACTTTTGAATATTGTATACCTGAAAAATTAATAAACATATTTTTCATCTGATGTGCCGAGTGCGAGTGAAATGTGATGCAAGAACTCAAACTGCGGCAAAAAATTGGCGAGAGCTTTGTTATTTAAATTTCATATTGATTAGTTAAAAATATATTCGATGAAGAATTTATCAATATGTTGACTTAAAATGCTTGGGGTATCTGAGAGACCCCTTCGGCGGTTGTTCTCGAGGCGTTGTGAAGGATGAGTTATGGGTCTTTAGTTAGGAATAAATAGATTCATAGGAAATTAATGCAACACAGAATTCACTAATATATAAATCCCTAAAAGCAACACAGCTTATGTACTTAAATAAACAAATATGCGTCCGAAAAGCTTATTAATAGGCTACCGGCATACAGTAATCCGACTCTGCATAACCTATAATTCGGTTTCCGGCCGATTAAGTGTTGAAAGATGAACTACACAATATTATTTTCACCAAAGTTTATTTACGGTCGTTTTAGCTCCTTCTATTTTTTACACAGAAACACTACTCTATTATTTTTAGGATATCATCTTCTGATAGTATGCAAATGTTTTTAGGGCAGATTCGATATAAATTTTGTCAGATAATTCATTTATTTCCGCAATAAGCAAGATCGAATAATGTTTAGTAGATCCCAGAAAAAATATAAACAAACTGTATCCAAATGAACACCAAATCAATAGAATTATTAAAGAGAATCGTTTTATAACTCCGGCCTAAGTTAACACGTTGGCAACGGGGGTGGCGGATTCTACGTCAACCCCGTTTTTGCGTATGTCCGGGGCGCGCATATCACACGCTATCCAATACTACGCGTTTGATCGGCTGTAACTTTTACAACGTTTTGTTTTTTTTTTTATATTTTGTTTTGTCGTTGGATACTTGATAGTTGTAGCAATACAGAAAAAAAATCAGACCTTATGGAGATGCGTATGAAACCATTGATTCATGTTTATTGTTTAATGTTTAGTATTTATTGCAAAATAAATACTATTTAATAATTTATTTATTTATTACGGTGTTGTTATCTTTGGTTTTTTCGTCAGCCGATACTATGAACTTTTATCTGCTATAGTATCTATTATACCGTTTTGGTTATCGGTAGGATGAATAAATTCTAACCGACGTCATATAGTAATTAATATCTTTTATTTATGACGTTCCTCGACATTCGGAGCTATAAAAACAGCTGTTGTGGATAATAAAAATTATGGCCTACCCCAGTGACCCAATGACTAATGATCTTGAAATTTTACACACAAGCCTTCTATATATCTTTTTGTAAAAAAAAATTAGAACGATGAGAAAAAAATAATTCCGGTTATGCCAACAACAAATATAGAAAACTTGTCTTCAACGTAAAAAATAAAAGATCAATGACCAATGTAGGGTCATATTTTTAATAAATATTAAAATAAAACATCTACAATAATCATAGACCATTGAACTAAATGTCCGATAAATTACGTAAAAAGATTAAAGCTACGATTTCACTTATTTGACTGTAAAGCTTAATTTTAAAAATATTTGTTAAATGCATCCTCTGTAATGAATAATTTATTATATAATATTATTTACCGACACACATCCTTGGACCACCACTAAATGGATAATACGAATTAGGATGCCTCTTTTCATTTTCATCAGATGAAAATCGATTAGGATTATATGTCAAAGGATCCTTCCAATGATCGGGATGCCTCATTGTTAAAAACGACACCATTGCGACATTCGTCCCAGCCGGTATCATTATTTTTTCTAAAACATTATTACGACATATAATAAATATTAATTAATTAAATATAAAAATGCATAAAACCCACTGCTTTTCAGCTCAAAATCCTTCGTACAGTATCGCACGGTCAATGGTCCCGTTGGAAATAATCGCAAAGTTTCCTTCAGACACATATCCAGATATGGAAACTTATCCAAATCCTCCAGATCTAAGCTGTCGTTGTATTTGAAATACGAATCGATTTCTTGCACAAGTTTATTTTGACATTCCTTATGCATTGCTAACAATAATATTGTGTATTGCAAGTGATTTGCTATCGAACCCACTGACTGAAAAAAATAATTAAAAACAATAAAACAACGATTTTGATTATATAATAATATTGGGGGACCGAAAAGTATTCAAAATTTCTTCGATGTGCTCATTCGCAGTTAGTTGAAGGTCACCCGCTCAATGGATCGTGGCAATGTTCAAGAACGAAGGCCGCGGGAGCTCGAGCTCCACCTCTCCCTCACCTAGCCTATCTAGAGGGCGTCCAGAGCCTGGGCTAGCCTCAGCGGAGACACCGACTGCGGCGACCGAGGGTGTGGCCGCCATAACAGTCAGTTTGGAGTAAAGGGGTCCCGAGACTTCTCAGCATTGTCTGCTGACGACATGGAACTATGCACTCGCTAAACTATGCTGCAACAGTATAACCTCATGCGTGAGACGTTAGCTAAAGTTTGTCTTAGCAAGGATCATTAAGGATAGCTATACGAAAAGACTCTCCTGACTCGGTGGACCAGGGAGAAGCAGGACCCTGTCCCCCCACCACGTCCCGCGTTTACGGTCTTTGGTTTATCAAGACGGCGCTAGGAATCGATTCCCTCCCCGCTCTTCTCACACCCAGCATCACGAAGCTTGCGATTAAATGGAATCATGCGGTTTTGCCATGTCCGCACATTCCATCCCCTACTCTAAAGCCGGGAAGTTTCGGCGTGCCCCTGCAGTAGCATTGCGGACAACATCTGCAACAGCTAACCTAAGCGTACCTTGCACGACATAATGGTTGTATGTGTCACATCAGACTTAGAAATTCGTCCTTTTCATCATATAGACCGCGAAGTTCGACTGGGAGTCAGTTTGCACAACCAAGGCAGACGGGTGACAACGGAATTCTTTCCGTCCGCAAAGGAAAGTCACTCCGTCTGTCGACGGGGACACTCGTCAAGGAAACTATGTTAGTCTCTGAGGAGAGAAAACTGTAGTGACCCTCCCGATACGTCATCTCGCGAGGGCTTCCCGGAGACAGTTTGCTCTATGGAGACTTCATCGGCTCTCACCCCCATACTTGGACCTAGAAGCACGAGGAGGTCGGGTTAGTTTGCTAGATGATAACAAGGATCAAAGTATAGCTCTACGGAAAGGCATGTCAAATTCACTTTCATGGAGGCGTGACTGCACTCTCGTGATGGCGGTCTCAAGGTTCATAGAGTTTGCCCAACCAGGGCTGTTGGCTTAGTGATTTAACCTGTGTGGTGCTTATGTTCCGGAAACAAGAAGCCCTAAGCTTCTCGTGTCCGACGTACCAAAGATCATCAAAAATGAGGAATTATTAGTCGTTCTACACTATCAGAATCTTAAAGAGGTTCAACCCCGATCTGACTTTCAAAAAATAGCAGCTGTCACATTTACATATTTCGACTGGAGAACGAAAAAACTCCCCATGGGTTATAATGGTACCATAACAGGCCCGACATCATCTTTGCTTGGCAAAGCTTATGTAGACTGGTCGGTGTGCCGAGTTAAAATAAATCTAGAGGTGGTCAGGTGTTATTGTGTCAGGATTATGGACACATGCCACCACTGCGCGGAAAGTGGCCATCAATCAACTAAATGCCCGTGACGAAAAATTCGCATATGCATAGATTGGATACTGACTCTTGTCCTAGTTTTTTACATGCGACTGGAAGGGCCGTAAACCGATTTGAGTAACGACTTTGTCCTTAATATGGACAGATTATCGTCAGGAGATGCCGCGTGTCTACTGAGGACCTGTCTGTTGTAGCGGCTATCAGAAAAATGGACGTGATCCTGATACAGGAGCTTTACGCGTGAAGAGGATCAACCAAAGGGTTGAGACAGGCGCAAATGTAGTATTCCTAAAAGACCTTTCTGACGACCACCGAGTCTTTGTTCAGATCACTGACCCTAGCTTTAGCATTTACTTGATTAGTATCTGTTGCCAGTAGTTTGTTCCCATTGAACCTTATATAAAAATCGTATACGAAAAAATAAATGGATTTCTTCAGGAGAAGTACATTTTACGACCCCTCGAGCCTCACTGACAATAAAGAAGGTCCTTGTTTCTGTGTGGAGGGATTTTTCTGGAATTATACACTATGAATTGTTCGAACCTTGTCAGATTGTTACAGCGACTAATGTTGGAGAAGCGAAAACGCACTTGGAAAATTTTTTTTAATGAAAAATCGAAGAACTTTTTTAAAAAGGGAATCAAACAACTGCCTTCACGGCAGCAATAAGTGTCAAAAAATGACAGAAGTTGTTTAAGCTTTTTTTAGTAAATAAATGTATTTCGCTAACAAAAAAATGATTACTTTTTGATCCCCTAATATAAGATAATAACCGTTGCCCATAGAGTAATCATTTCATTCTTGATTTCCTGTTCGGATAATAAACCATCACCTTTAGATTTTATTAGCGCTTCTATTGTCGATAATTCATTGCCTAGAATATAAACAACGAAAAAATTATCAAGGAAATGACATTTACATTATAATACAAAAGTAATATTAACTGAATACGAAAAAATATTCATAAAATTTCTCTTACGTGATTTTTCATTGTTTAAATATTCATTAGCTTTTTTATCATAGATTTCATTAGTGAGTTCTTTTAATAATTCATTAGATTTCCGTACTCCTTGATAATCAGACGACATTAAGTATAAGGGGTATATCCTGTACCATACATTTGTCATTTTGTTATAAGTGCACTCTAATATACTGCAAATAATAATTAATATTAATAAAAATATTATTGGTATTAAATAAAAATATTTATATTACTTATCGATCGATCTGATTTGTTTATCTCTATCGCCAGATTTAAAATCCAATTCGCTTCCAAACACAGATCCTAATAAAAATGAATATTTAATTAAAAATAAATTAATATTTCAATTAAATAAATATTAATATTATACCTGACACAGCTTCTGCTACAGTTCTCTGTACCAAAACAGATATATCTATGAGTCCTTTATTGCACGACGCATCTAATTCCGTGTTATAATCCTTATATATTTTTTTAATACATGGAAAATAACGTTTAAACACAGTCGAGTTTAACGATTGCGAAATTATTTTTTTATGTAGCTTAAAAATACTAGCTAAAATTTATTAATATTTTTATTTATTGATTATGATTATAATGATTATATTATTAATTATTTACATCCGTTAATATTTGTCATGGCCAGTAATCCTAATCCCAAACCGGTTTCGAGTGAATCGGATGATATAGTCGGTTTTGCATCTAACATATGCGTCATTACGCTCTAAAATGCAAACATGCATTATTTAAATTATTTAAAATAATTCAGTTGAAAATACCTCTACATCTTCCGGATCTATGACGACTATGTAAAGATCAGGACCGAGCCACGCCCTATACAATCCTTTGTATTTTTTATATGCATTAAACAACACTTGCACGGGCTCTGAATGTTTCATTGATTTAATATGCTGTTTTAATTATTATTTTTAATAATGTTTTATTTACTAACCTTTTTTTGTTAATATTCCATATATCACAAAAACACTGCCGACGATCGGCAATGAAAATGGTCCTTGCATCTTCATGGACAACATGTACAAGTGTCGTCTTCCCCATAGATATTTTAAAAATATTGTAATAAAAAGGAGCCAAATTAAAGTCTTCAAAATAAATAATAAATTAAACATTTTCGATTGTTTAAAAAAATTATCAGTCCACAACGATGGTGAATTGAGTACTGGGATTTCGTTGAAAATGTTTTGAATTATAAATGATTTTTTTTTCTTATAAAAACCGGTTGACTTTTATAGAAAAATCTTGTTTTTAATCTACTATCAACGAGCTGGACGTGTATCTTTTTATTATAAATATTTTATTGATGGTCCGCAGGTTTTTTAATTATGGATTTAGTGGGCCAAGAGGTCCTAAGGTTTGGCGACCTTTGGTTTACATTATTAATAATATATTTTTATTAAAAATAATTTTCGTGTACATTTTTTTAAATCAAAATCCTTTTTAATGTAAATTAATTCAAATGTATTTTATTACATTATATAATATGAACAAGTATTTAAATATTTAAAGAAAAAAATAGGATAAAGAATAGGAATGTGTAAAAGAAGCTCAGCAAACAGTTTCAATTTCCGAAAGTTGCTCACATCCTTATTGAGTTTGGCGACCGCTGATCTACATACATAGTATATTTACTTACAAACTATTTCAGGTACCTGTCCAGTGTCATTGTGTTGTAAGCCTTTTTTCTTCACAAATGGTAGTATAGCAAGAATATTACCAATCACTTTTCACTATATTACCTTCGTAACTTTTACAAGTCATTCAGAATCAGGTTCCTGACTTTCAAGGTCCTCAGCTAATCACTCATCTCTCTGGTTTCAAATTGCTCTGATTTTTCATTGCATCTTGTCATCTACGCCCCAGGTCACCAAACAAGATCATTTTTTTATGAGCTCTTGTTTTATTCGCTTAGTTGTTCTCAATACAGTTTCGCTATAAAGATCTGACCAGGTTCAAGCAATTCATAGTGTATAATTCCAGAAAAATCCCACCACACACAAACGAGGACCTTCTTTATTGTTAGTGTTGGTCAAAGAGTCGGAACAGGTACTTCTCCGGAAGAAATCCATTGTTTTTTTTCATACAGAATTATTGTTTAACATCCGAGTCCTCATCTTCTGTTACAATTTTCCGCAAAAACGGATCTGTATGCAGATGGTACTAATGATCAAGCGCCATCTTCATCAATTCCTAAAAATGATCCTGAACTGTAGACCATGGATAGTCAATCTTTAATGATAATTCCTATTTTTTTGACGAAGAACTGCAACGAAAATGCATCACATGTTGATGTAATTGATTTTTTTTTAAATAAGTCATCTGGAAAGAGTGTAAAATGAAAGGACAAATTGGCACTCTGTAGGATTCCTGACGTTGTATCATAGACACATGACGTTAGGGAATAATGCATCACGTACTGTTTCCTCTTCTCTAAATAAGTGGCAAAAAATCGTAAGAGATTGACCGAGAATCCAAAACTATCTAATTTAGAAATATGTCTAGTGTGGTCGACCTGAATGACCTGACACAGATAGAAAAGTTAAGCAGACCAGTGACTATAGAGGGTCCTGGCCGAAATCTTTGCTGTTCATCGATGAGTGTACTCACTAAGTTTAATTTAAATGTAGGCGCATAGCCCTATTGTAGAGCTCTGGCTTCGTCAAACACCCTACACCATTTTATTTGGTCTATCGATACGTCGCTCCATCCTTCGGTAAGTTTCAATGATGCAGTATCCCTTTGTACACAGTCCAATCACCTCAGCCTTGGTCTTCCTTTCCTCCAGAGACAGAAAGGCTCGTTAACCATTAGCCTTTTCGGTGTCTGACTGTCCCATATCCTTGACACGTGATTATAACGACTCCTGAACACTATTATGAATTAATGCAACTGTGTGGTAAAAGAATTTCATTTTTTGTAGAAAAAATGACGCAAATGGATTTTATTTCATCAAAACCGTTAGAAGAATCAATTACAAGAAGAGCCAAAA
>JAGXCT010035618.1:0-66435 GCA_022495035.1 Philopotamus ludificatus | reverse complement strand
CTTGACGTGATTAGTACTAAGCATGCTTTGAGTCTTAAGCAGTTATTAGTTGGTCAACAGATTAGGGTCATCTAGGGACGAGACAAAATGAGAATTCTGCAAATAAGAAGCAAGAAGCACTTGATTCTTTGTACGATTATCGTATTCATATTTTTGCACTGTTATGCTGGGCACCTATCAAAGTTCAACTGGGCCTCTAGTCAACTCTATGCAGGGTTATGTTGACTGTAAAAAAAAAATAAAAAAAAAATGAGATGCCGACCGTCAGTTCCAATGGCGTGGCAAAGAGTTGTGTTTCATTTTAAAATTAGATTATAAAATATGCGATTTCTTTCGTGTCTCCCTAATGGATTGACCTAACTGGAATAAATATGTAATGGATATATTTTTTCATACGATATTCAGATATTATATTATGATATATCAATATGAATGGGTCTTTGTATAAGTTTTATAAAAAAAAATACATAATCAACAATTAAATAGGGAAAATTCCTTATAAAAGCAGGATTTTTTTAGTTGAAAAATTTTTAAGTTGAAGAACCTGATAACAAAACTTAAGTTGAGACTTGTCGATAAGACTTGAATGTGAGGGAAGCTTTTTTGAATAACAAATTTTGGACTATCATAGAAGAGAATTATTTTACAGAAGAGCGTGTATCTCATATATGAAAGGCAATACAGTAGAATTCAACCAATTATTTCTTATAAACAAAAAAATGTTGGTAATCAATAAAAGCATTGCTTTACATTTTTACATATTTCAGGAACCAATTATGCACGCAAGTCAAGAACCGACAGTATTTAAAATAATATTGGGTATATTTTTAACATGGAAATTGTATCGTCAGATTTGACGTTTGCGCATCAATATTAATTTTAAAAAAATCTTTTGATATTTTATCGAACGATACTTCAGATTTCATGTAAAAATAAGTATTTAATTGAACAAACAATAATCTAAGTATCAAGCATGATCAAGATTCTTTAAATTGAATCTTAAGAATGAATTTTATCAGTGAAAGTGAAAGCAACGAGTGAAATATATTTTTTTAAAAAATATAAAAACAGATTTATCGGACGTATTTCGTTCATATGCGTTTCTAGACGATGGGATTAATATCATTACAAAGTGCGGCTTAATCGAATTTCTCTACTCATGCGCACTATTCCAGCATAATTATAAACCCACGGATGTTTCTGGCAACACCACGATGTATAGCAGCGCATGCCAATCGCTTTATCGCCGCAATAAAATCGGGCAACAAAAGAAGCGACACTGGCAATTAATGCTTTCGCATTAAGCCGCCAAATAAAATGGCAACACTCGCGCGACCATCGACAATAAAACAAAGCATAGCAGGAAGGAGCGCGGCCATGATTAACACATTAAGTGCGCGGTGTGTTTTAACACTTGCGCGGACATTTTATTGCTCGCACATGTAACCTGTTGGCGGCAATTAAATTTTGATTCGGTCACGACTTCACCTACTTAGCGGCGGCGTCGTATACAAACAGCGGCTAAACACCGGGGCCCGTTAATGAATTAAGACACAATTTTGAACGATCGTTATGTAATGGCCACGCACGCGGATGTTATGGCATCGTTTGAAAATCGCGACGGCGGCGGGAAACGAGAGGAATGCGAAAAACGTGCCTCCGTTTTTTGATAAACGGTCGCTGTTAATAACGCGTAAATATCCTAATCGGATCGTATAATTGAACAGGTCCGGCTAACTTAATTGGATCGGTGTAAATCATGCAAAAATACGATTCGCACTATAATTCGTATACAGTATTCCTAGAGAACGCGGCGATAATTTGACTAGTAATCTATCAAGATTATACAAGAATCTAATAAATCTACGTCAACTATTTGTATAATTCATTTAAAGCCTCAGCACAAAACAATTCTAATCATGATTATTCAGGATGCCACTAGTATTTATATTTTATTTTTCATAAAGACAATGCGTAATTGGCATTACAGAATATACAACAATAAAGAAAAGAAAAGAATTATGAAATATCAACGAAACGGCAATATTTAACATCAAATATATCTACATAGTCGTGGTTGAGCAAAGTAATAGCTCTGTTTACCGGAGAGTTTCTGAGAGCACCTGTCCTCACATTTAGCGGAAGAAAGAGCACAAGCGAACGAGCTCGATGGTAGTGAGGTGGCGCCCATAAGGGAAACTCGCACAGTAAAAAGAGGTTATGTACTGCGCCAACCAACAGCTTGAAGAAGTGCTTTTCCAAGTAAATCGACCTTCTTTTCTCGAGGGTTACATACGCAAAGCAGCCCAGTACCCAAGCGCTGGGGTATAAACTTGGGTAGAATCCAAACTCCCTCATGTAGAGATATCTATGAAATTTCTTTTGCATCTTCTCTAATCTCAGGGTATTCGAGGCTTCATAAGATATACTTCTAGTGTGGAACCCTAGCCTCTTCCTGCACCATTTTCCATCTCACCCGATTCGAAGCTACGTTACTCTATCTTTCAGTCTGTCTTAGTGATACCGCGTCCTACTACAACCGTTTAAGCCTTGTCCTTATCTACCTCTAAGGACAGGAAGGGTTGACTGACTTTCCTGCATCTTTGAGACAGGCCCATTACAATTTGACTACCCTGACGATAGCTGTGAACGGCTTATTCATGTATAGTCGGTACAGCTTCTCGTTGTTTCAAACATACCATTTTCCGATGTCGAATACGGCTCCAAATATCCATTTCAGGATCATCCTTTAGAGCCCATCATTCAGACTAGTAAATAAGGATGGACTGAAAGATCCTGTAGAGCTTGGCATTTGTCATCTTTGAGAGAAACATCGACCGTAGTTGCTTTTGTAGTCTTAGTAGTCGAGATATGCAAATTATTACACGGGTTCGAAGCTGTACTCGTTAATTCTAATGGGTTCAAGGATTCATCTTTGACATATTGGCATGTATTTTATTTCGGTCTCATTGATACTCGGAACAAGAATGGTCACGATCCTCAGGCATAAGGGTGCCGACAAAAGAAGAAAATACTCAATCCCATGCCTATTGCAACGTTCATTGTTAGCTGGCATGTATCCTTGGGGGCATAGGCAAGAAGATGCGGTGCACTAATTTGTTGTGCAGTAAAGGGATAAAATCAAAGACTCTTAATAAAAATAAATCAGATATTGAGACAAATTCACAAGCTTTTTCTATTTCAGTCGGTACCTTCATATCTGAGGATTTTCGAGAAATCTTCTTGGCTCACCTGGATCCTCTGCATTCCGTATCTCGCATCGCAGCTACTACGATGAAAGCTGTGGGCACCCTGCCCCTACCCCTGCATCATTTTACGTTTCCAACCGTGACAAGCTTCTCCAAGCTATCGTTTCTTTTATCGCTATGTGCCCAACGTGTCCTTTCGAGACATGTTATAGAAAGTCAGTCACCTTTATCGTTCCCTATTTCTTTCAGTATAAGCCGTTTGTGAGTTTCGCGACCCATGATATTCTCAGGAGATTTTCTTTTTAGTATTCTCTTTTATGTTCCAGGGTTTTCACGACGTAAGGAAAAATTGAGAGTACCATTCTCTGCACTAAACATTTATTTCTCTTTGACATCGCATTTTTAGCCATTAAAATCGCCTTTTTATTTCTGGCTCACAATTTCCATAACTCGTAAGTAGAGATCTGAGATATAGAAACTCTTCAACCCTATCAAGATCTGGAAGATTAACGAATCTGGATAGCTGATTATTTCTATCGACTATCATGAAATTGGTTTTAGTATTATTTATCTTGAGTCCTAGTTTTTTAAATTCGCAGACAACTAGCGAAAAAGCGCTTGACGGACAAATACCTATCTGCTAAAACTATGTAGGGAACATCAAAATTCTTAAAATAAAATTACTCATGAAAAAAGCTCAAATTTGAGCCATTAGCTCTACAGCAACAGCTCTAAATTGTAAGAAAGTTAGCAAATCTCCTAGACTTGGAGAGCCACGATGACGTTCTAAAAGTAAATGACACGGTCGTTTTTTAATAGATTTAGATTTTTTAAACCAAAAATAATCTTAAATGTTTATTTTGTAAGTTTTCGAAGAAATACATACTTGATAAATTTATGACGAAAAGAGACGGCATAATGTCGTGGTTGGTTTAGGATAAAAAAATGTGGAAGGTTTACAAGGAAGATAAATCCGCTATAATTATATTAATAAATTAATTAATATAATTATAGATAATTTGACAACAATTGGTTATTTAATTCTAATAGTCTCTCATTTTTTTTTTGAAGATTTATTCTTAACATCCCACTCTTTTTTCCTCAGCACGAGTCATATCAGCACTGCAATTGAGTCTAAATAATATTAATAATAATACCAAAATATATTTTTTAGTTGGTTAGAAAGTTATTATACTAGAAAATTTTAATTTTTAATATTTTAAAATTTTTGCTCTCATTTCCCTGATTTATTTGTATACAGATTTTGCAATCATACGTGATTAGTAGTATATTTATTTTCTGCAATGATAAGAGAGTAGCAGATACTTATCATGCCACTTTTCTACATCAATATAAATCGACAAATTTCTATTAAAAATTTTATTTGGAAGTAATCAATAAATTTTAATGTTATTAATCATTAAAATAAGCTTAAAAAATAGGTTTAATACTCCTGAAAGAGTTAGGTTAAGAAAAGGGTGATTTGCTTATGATTGCTCAAGTTGCTGCAAAGTATTCAAAGAGCAAGATTTCGAATATATATAAAATATTTTCTCATGCGTATTTTCAATAAATACGTAAATCAAAAAATTGTTAATTAAATTATTAATGATTTATACCATTTCTGCAATGTACAGATTCAAACCCAACTCTACACATAAATAACAAACATCATAAATCGCAATTATACTATATTTTTAATTTGAAACAATACAACGGTCCGGCCAGAGGCAAATCGTACCATTGTCACATATCGCATTACATGACTGAGATGTGAAACGCGTGATTTATCGCAATGTTAACACTTTTCCGCCAATAAATAACAATGGCGACGAGAAAAAAAAATAACGAATGTGCGGCACCGAGCACGTGTTTATTTATGCTCTAACGATCCATAATAAGTAATAGTAACATTATTATTCATATATATTATATTCTGTGCCAGGACAATTTATGCTCGTTGCCCAACTAGCCTCGGAGACACGCGGAGATGGTCGTGGCCGCGCCGCCGACCACATAATAATTAATGCGAACCGATAATTAATGTGGAAAAATAAATAGCTTCGAATATATTTATGGCCAATAAGGCAATAAATAAAGTTTTATTGTTCGTTTTTTTGTTATGCACAAGTTTACATGGTAAAAAGTTACCTCCCACTCTGCAAAAAAAAACGACGTAATGCAGTAATGTCTGGATTTTTTCCACTGGCAATACCGTTGAAACTGTAAATTTTCATAATATAATGTATTTTTTTTATATTCCACTTAATTAGTATAATACATTTTAGGCATTTCTATGCATAAAAACTTTAACCTTAGACTACGAGATTATTTTCAAGCAAAATAAATTATGTCGGGGAGATGTTCAATAATTAACAGTAAACTCAAAACCATATTTTATTTAATTATTAAATAATGAATGGAATGGAATTGTCCTAATTTAAAATGTAGCAATTTTCCCGATTGTAATGCAAAGATTTTCATTAAAAAATAATTTCCCTTCCCTTTTTTCTATTATCTAAAACTTTATCATGACATTGACTTATTAAAGTTATTTATATATTTTATCATTTTTATGGTAATTAGATATTGGGATAATCCTAGAATGAGGACGTTGAAAGAGAAAATATTCAGATATTGACCATGCCAATTTCTGTGTCGAATGTCGTTAAAATTACTTAAAAACACTTATTATAAAGTTTTTATTGAAATATAAATATTTATTTATTATTATTTCTTGTTCAAATAATAATAAATATTTTTTTATTACTTTAATTTACATATAATTAGTGGGTTTTGTTCTTCACCTAGCGTTGAACTCTCTCAGTATAAAACGTGTTTTGTTGATGGATTTGGTTCTAAAAGCACAAATAATGAGCATTTCTTATTCTAATTAAATGAGCATTAAAAATAATTTAATGAAAATAAAATACTACATATCAGGGGTGCTAAACCTTTTAAATATTAAATTATATTTTGAAATGTATATAAAATAATGCCCATTTTTGACCCGAAAATATTAGCAAATCAAGAGCCGGCGGCAGTCCAACGCCCAGAGTCAAAGAGTCAGTCTGTCAGAGCAAACAACACCTTTCCAGAATTCCTCATCCGACCTTGCATTATTCTCCAGCAGCGGCCTCGTAGCCAAAAAGCTTTTCTGACAGCCCACCGAAGAGCTACGTGAGCTGAATAATTGTTTGAACTTTTCAAAATCTAAAAAAAAAATAACGTCCATTCACGTCAAACGGAGATCTAATGGTGCCGGAGAACGGGTCCACCCAGGACCTGAACCCGGGGTCAAATGGCACAAGACCGCCTTGGTCAATCTTTTTCAAACAATCGCCCACACGCAAAAATATCGTCAATGTCTATAAATCACTCAGCCGGCGAAGAATTTAATTAATTATTTCACTGGGAGAACATAAATCTTTTTCGTTTTTCCGTTCGACGACTCAACCAAAATAATGGATATTATTTATTGTTGTGTTATTCGAAGAATTTTATGTAACCATACACTGGGTGATATACGAAAGTAGTTCAATGTGAAATCAGACAATCGGATCAATTAAGCAATTTATTAACTTTAATTGTTATTCTGTGGCACAGGTTGTCATTTCGATACCATTACCTCAAATCTAACGGCACGAGCATTATTTTAGATTGCATCTAGACATAGATATACTAAGTGGTATCTATCGGAGACCATGAGCGGTATTACACATATTATTGATAGCAATTTTTATTCATACTTTGTTTTATCAAATTTTTGATGCAATATACTACCTATATTTTGATTCCTAACTATTAAGTTGGGGCTTTAAAATCAATTGAAGATTTAAATAAATTTAACTATCCATAGAAATCATTTTTTTACTCGAGTATATTCGAGAAATTTGACGAATTTATTATGAAATGTTAACCCTTTATTAAAAAAAATAGACTAACCTTAACCTATTAAGCTAATCCTATGTACTATATATAGAATTTAATCATATAAGACATTAATCATTTATTTAACTAAGCAATAGTCAAATTATTTTTGTACAGTCGATAAAAGCCGCATAAAAAATATATTATATAAATAATTTTCGCTTTGAAAAGAATCTTTTCTTCTAGCCATGTTGATGGGGGTCTATTGGATACCCCAAGTTTTTTATTTATTTCGAATAACTCTTTTAACTCAAATCCTACATGGCACAAAATTATTGTATTTGTCCAAAAAAACGAAAGAATAAATAATATAAATAATCATCATCCATTTTTTCTCGCTCGCATCCGGTATGATGTGTCGAATGCGAATGAAACGTAGGACTGACACGTGATATTGATGAAGAATTCATCAATATCCTGACTTAAAATGATTGGGGTCTATTTTCTATTATAAATAGCCCCCTTCGAACGACTCGGTTGTTTTCGAATCGCCGTGACTTTTCAGTTAATCATGCTTTTTATGAATATTCATTTTTATTTATTCAAACGTAAATAAATCAATTTAAATTTCCTCCCAATATAATCTTGACTGTTCAAAGATTCCATAATTTTACTTTTTAAAATCAATCCGAGATGATTTATACTCCTTGAAAAACATTAAAAATAAACAAGGTATTGAAAAAATGTAAGATATTTCGAGTCCTTACCTCTTGTTATTGTAGACCCGAAATAATAATATAAACCTTAAAGATCACAAACTTTTTGTATTTCGCTCGCATCTGGTACGATGTGCCAAGTGCGAGTGAAACATGCAAGTGACACGTGCTGTAAGTGCTCAATTTTTAAAAAAAATGTCGAGATATTGTTGAAGAATTCATCACTAACTTCAGGAAAATGTATCGATTGTATCAATAGTGTTTGAAGGTATTAAAATATTTATGACGAATATTAACATTTTCACTAAAGATTTGGAAATGAAAATCAAATAACCCTCCTCTCCATTTCCAAGTGACGCCACTGTCATAACTCAAGAGATAGTATTAAAAAAATAGTAAACAAAATTGCATTGAAAAATTCGCACAAAAACAGGTTTGACTGTATTTGGAAAATAACAAAAAACTTATTGGAAATTAAAAAATGTATTCATAGTGACTGTGACATTGAACAATCACATGCATAAATTAAATGTTAATAGCAGTTTCGATAAATTCTTTGTTTTTCAATGGTTTGAACTTATTCTGCAATCAAGATTCTATTATTCGTTCACTGCTTTCGTCTAATCGTCGCGTCGATTGCTGATCATTCTTTGGATAGCTTGCAGTGATTGTTAATAAATATTTGATTAAATCCTTAGACCAATAATTAAACTGACATCACCCTTTCCATCTTATCTGGCAATCGGTGAGGTGTCTAGCCGAAAGCAGTTGTCCCAGGGCGGTCGACGTTGGCTTCAATTGGAAGCCCAGCATCCACGGCGCTTACGCCACAGCAGCGGCTGTGCCACACCATGATTTATGACCGATATAAACGTATCAATATTTTATTGTTTCTCCATAATGTGATGTAAGGGGAACGCCTTTCACGATTATTGCACGCAATAAAGCGCCTCACTCGTATTCTAATATTTCATGGCGGCGAACGGTTAGCAGGTTGCTGTTTATTTATTGTATGGTGTCCGGCAGCCATTGTGGCGGCGGCCCCCGTGGACACTCAATGAGGCTGGTGTCCCGCCGGTTGTAATGGCCGGTGAAGGTGTTAAATCTAATGGAATTCGGTGGAAAACTGCCGTAATACAATAATAACTCAATTTAATTTTTCATTATTTCGATGCTAGCGTCGAGGAAGAACCAGTTATGGCGTGATTGTTGCGGTTAGATAACATTAAACGGGCTCAGGGCATATCATTTGAATAATTGAATGCTAGGGTAAATATTATGAGGATCTTCTAAAGCTGTTTTATGATAATTCCAGCAACTAAACTTTTATTATTATATGGTCTAAGAATTAAATAATAATCGTTGCGATAGATTTTGAATAATGTCGACAATTATTATATTGAAATAATAATAATACGACGGAATCCTGATAATATGGAATTGAGGCTTAACCTCACATGCTTAAAAACAACGAAGAAGAAAATAGTATAAATCGAGTGTCTTCAATCTTAGACAAATTTAAGAGTAGAATTTTTTCTCCATTGTATGTTATAAAAAATGAAGGCTTTGATAAATATCGTCAAGAAGATATTTTATCTGAGATACGCATACAGTAAACTCACTTATGATGTTTCATGGTATACCACGGTTTTCTATAACGAGTTACACAGTCCCTCCTATAGCGCTCCCTCCTAAAACGATTTTTTTTAAGGAGAAATTATATATTTCGTGAATAAGTATGTAATGCATTGTTGCTCAAAACTAAAAAAAACAAGGTATTATAAATTATTTCATTAAAAAAAGCCGTTTGGTTGACAATAAGAAATAGCACGTGGCATTGACATTGAACAAGGTTATTTAAAATGTACGAACGGAAAAATTATCGATAGTTTGATTAAGCTTTCCCTAAATGGCCTTAATTTCTATAACGCGGACTTCTATGAAGTGTTCCCGATTTCTTCATTATAGAAGGGCTGACAGGACTGGACAAGGGAGGAGGAGGTAATTATTACCTTACTTGTATTTGAATTAGGTTTTTAATTAATAAATATATATTTTTTTGTATTAAAATCAACAATAATCAAGACAAATTTTTGAACAAAGATTTTTGGCCAAAAAAAAATTCCAAGATTATGAATAAACATTAAAAAAATTAATATCCTTAATAATTATTGTGTAAATACACATATTTAAAGTCTGAATCAAATAATACTGATTTATTATAACCGTTATAACATAACCCGATTATAACAGTTAAGCCTCGTTTAGCGTTTCTTCGATTAAAGCTCTTTGATGTAACGCAGTTTGCTAAAAACCCAAAAAAAACGCTAAGCGACATGAATTTAATTTTATAATCTAGTTTGCTTTTGATTGGTAATTTCATGAAAAAATCTGGAATCACTAGGGAACTATCATAATTGTTTCATTTCATGTTTTTGTGCAATCTTAAAACGTTAGTGTAATTAAAAAAAATGGTTATATTACTATTGAATGAGGCTCCAAGCCATCCTTTCAACTTGTCGGACTTGAAACACTTGCTTCCCGGTTGAAGTAGTTTTCCTACTACCCATCGATACGCCGATAATTCAGTCAATGGACCAAGGAGTCATATCAATTTTTAATACATATTTTTTGCTTCGCAAATATCATCTTATTAACAAAACAGAGGAACTAAATAAAGAATCGATTGTTGCAAAAATGAAAAACGAATTGTCAACCTAATTGAAACAGCAGGAATAGGAGGTGTAGATGATCAGGATATTGAGAAGATACTGCAGGTTTCTGATATGAGCCTTATCAATGACGACTTTTGAGAAATAACAGAACAGGGAAAAAGTTATGATTCTGAAACTGTTAACCAAAACCAATAATCAAATTGTATCGAAAGATTCAGATTTTGATAGAAATACAACAGACGGTTGTGATCTTTTACTACTGACATTTGCTTAACAAGAGAAATAATTAGCTAGATGATTGCATCATAAAAAAAATCAAAAGACTCGGGACTTTTATCACAAAAATGGATGCTGTATTTCTGTGTTATTTAACATAATAGGTCTACCGGAAAGTTTTGTCAAGATCATGTTAGAGTAAAATCCTTTTTTGACAACATCAGAGATTGCAGAAAGGCTTAATTCAGCTCAACAAACCATTTCGGACCATATTCGGAAATTAGGATTGGTGTGAAAATATTCGAGATTGGTGCCACATGAGCTAAGCGAGAATAATTTAAATGATCGAGTCATCATATGCACATCTTTACTTGCACCAAACAAAATCGAACCCTTTTTGGACTGGATGATAACTGGGGATGAAAAGTGGAGTACTTATGAAAAAATCGAGTATATTGTGAATCCGGATAACCTGCCCCCTCCACCTCTAAACCGAAATTGAGCCGGAATAAGAGAATTGTGTGTATATGATGCGACATTCGTAGACCGTCATTTTGATCTGTCGAGCGAAAAGCTAAATTCATACTGCTTCAAGTTAATTCTAGGCCACATACTGCTTTAGAGACTCTCCAGAAACTCACAGAACTAGGCTGGAAAATACTGTCGCATCCACTATACTCCCCGGCACTCTCCGATTATCACTAGTTTATGTCCTTACGAATTTTTTTGCAGGGAAAAAAAATCAAAAACGAAGAAGATATCAGATAAGCACTGGTTCAATTTTTCGTCTCTAGAGATAAGGCATTTTTAAAAACGGGATATACAAACTGCCATCACGGTGGCAAGTCATAAATAATGATGGAAATTATATTATTCAATAAAGTTTATTTAAGGTATGAAAAATTTATTAATTTATTCATCCACATGTTCCAATAATTATTGGCATGGTCTGCAAGTAACAATATTTTGTTTGTATCTACTTCCTACGTCCGCAGAGCGTCGATTCAAGTAGCCCAAACTCTCCTATCAATGTTGATAAATGGCTACCGAAAATACATGGCATTTAGCCATTGACACGGGCCATTTAATAATTGTTAAGTTGTCTTGTCTCAGTCGGTTTGAGGTCGCGCCGATACGCGCATATCATTAGTCTTCCGTTATATGGAGCGACACGAACATTTAGTACGGCGATTGTCGATACCGCGATCCGCCGTCCCGGACAGGTGCAGACCATGACTTGCCCGTGAGCTGTATAGGCTCGAAATGTTAGATGCCATCATCTACCAGTTATGGCTCGCAGCTAGGTGCTTTAATTCAATTTCAATAGCTCACAGCGCCGCGGACAGGTGATGATGATTTACGTTGCTTGCAGACGAGACAAGAATGACAAGTGGTTCTTGCCGAGGATCAGCGTATCAGATAAAACCTACCTGATGGAATATTGTATGTTGATGTACCAGCGACATATCAGTAAACTGTTAATAATATGCGTCATAAACTTGATTTATAATATAATCAAACGTATATCAAAAAGGAAATAGGGTTATGATTCTAGGATTTTCAGGAACAAGATAAGTCAGAGAACGTGTACATCGGATCAACGAGTCGATCATGTTTACAATTGAACATGTCACAGATTATCTAAGGTAAAAGTATATTTTTTTTTAATATATACTCAAACTACTTTTGATATGACGATTAAATAAATCATGAATTAATTAAAATTAATTTACTATCTCTGCTGAATGCCCGGGGCTGTATTGAATTAATTTACATATATTTGGCAACAAGATACGTATTTATTTGTTTAATTGATTATAAAATATTCAAATTTCGCTTCGATAATCTGATAAGATAACTAAATAATATGTATTATTTTTTTAAAGTAAATATAATACCATTGTATAGAATAAAAAAGTATTAATATATATTCACAACAGGTTTTTGATTGATAAAAAAAAAAAAAAATTTCCTGAAGGAATTCAATAAAAGTCTGTTTTCCTTTATGATTTTCCTGGTTTTAACTTTGTATAACCTAAAAAATGATACTAGAATTAGATATATTCGTAATCTAATCCTGAAAATATTAACATCAAGTGCAATCGATGGCTGTGAAAAAGAATCTAACACTGTCCATTTAATAAAAAAAACAATTATTTTGACTACTTAAACAACCTAAAGAAACTGATGGTAGCCGAAAGAGGATTATACAGTCAAAGATCCTTGATGGTTTTACTATTCAGAGATTTTTTAATAAAAAGGCCGAAAATAATATATTTATTAATATTGCAATAAATAAAACAAAATACTAGCTCTTTAGTATCTTTAAATGTTAACTGAAATGGAGAAAGTCATATTTTTTTACTAGTACTCTTTATATAGTATTTAGAAAATTATATATCTTTGCAATTGCGAGAGAAAAAAACAACAATATTCGCTGCTGTTGCCACGCGTTCGATGTTTTTACTCGCTCGCATCCATCTAGATGCGAGTGAAACGTGCAAGTGTCACGTGCTGCAAGACATCGTCGAGAGCGTTGTCATTTACGGGTCATATGATTAGTTACAAACCAATATATCGACCAAATTATGAAGCATAACATAAACAACTATTTTTATTTATAGAATAATTCACTTTTAACTGATCCTTCACGGCGGCTGAAAACTAAATGCGTCGTCCGAAGGGGGTCTATTTATAATAGAAAATTTATGAATTCTTAACTTTATTTATCAAGTCGCGCATGATGCAGAACCAGTTTTGTTGCCCTCTAAATATATTTCTACTACATTTGAGAATCCTGTATTAAGAAATCTGAAAAACCCTAAGGCTTAAATTGCTATCTATGTCTTATGTATATAGAAAAAGCGCTATTGTGAAAAAATCTGATGATGACGATTCCGGAACGCAGTACAGAATTATTAGAGAGAAGATATCCATCAAGATTTATAAAATCTGATAAGTCGAAAGCGAGTTATAGAATACTTCAAAGACAGCAGATCGAGAAACTCCTAGCCGTGCCGATAGGGTAAATTATGGATCCCAAGTTTTTGATATTTCCCGAAAAACTCTTTCAAAATGAATCCCACATGTCACAAACTTTTTGTATGTATCTAAAAAAGTCTAAAGAATAGATATTTTAAATAATCATCGTCCTTTATTATCTGCATTTTCGAAAAAAAAAAAAAACATCAATATTCACTGCTATTGTCATGCACGCGATGTTTTTTTTCGCTCACATCCGGTACGATGCGAGTTAAACGTATAAGTGACACGTTCTGCAAGAATATACTAAGCTTGGAATCCTTGAGAGACCCCTTTCGGACGATGCAGTTGTCTTCTAGCTCTTGTGATGGGTTAATAATCGTAGTGAAAAATGTTTTTAAGAGTATTCTTTAAAAATTAAACATCGGTCATTCAGCCGTAGTTGTAAAAAACTCTAGATAATAAAAAAAATGCATTTTATGAACTGCGTGCATCTTCCTCTATATAATTTTCTATTATAAAATATGAAAAACTTAAAAAAGAACAGCGTTTAGACAATATTTATAAGATTAAGGTCAGAATCGTGAGATAACTAAACGTCTAAAGTGCTTGGAAAATTGGAAAAAACAATAGGACTTTAGTGTGTATGATTTATCTATGTAGATATATTAATATTGAAGAAATAGATAAAATCCAGAATTATTTCATAGTTTATGAGTTAATCAATCTATATTTGACCTTACGTGTATAATTCAAGTCGTAGTTTGTATCCGCACAATAATAGAAAGTATTATAACCCAATTTCATCGATAAATATAATAATTACGCAGCGTTAACCGAAGGTGTTTTATTCGTCCGTTAAACACATAAACACGGACAAATTAAACATTATACGAGGGGCACTAAACTTAATTGATTTTCGCGTGTGATAAAATCAGTTGTTGTTACATAAAAATTCAATTTATTCCGATAAATACCGGTCACGGATAACTAATAAAATCAACTCGACATGTTCCTGTTGTAACTGCGTATTTTTATATATATATATTTTTAAATTAATTCGACAACAGTTGCGGATGCCATTGCCTAAACGAATTCTGTGCGCTCGAAAATTGAGTAAAAATATTTAAATTATACAAATTTCGCGTATAAATATCGTTAAAGTGATAGATATCGCTTGTTCGGTAGTGAAACAGACCCGCCTTATCAGTGTTATTGCCATGATTTATCGATGGTGGCTGTGCGAGTGCTCAGTGTACCGTTTCGTATTAAAACTAAATTATAAATAATCATTGACAATTTAAGTCTAATTGTTAATCTGGCTAAAATTATTGCGTAATCTGCTGCGATGTAAATGTGTCCGCTTAACGCTGGATGAAATTATTGAGTATGCTGATAATTACAGAGATTTTCAAATACTATATATATTTATGAATAATACAAATTACATAAATAAGATAAATCAGAAAAAACAAGTTTAATCCTACTTAAAAAAATATATATTGTGATGAATATATAAAAAACCGAACACAGGACCCATTGAAGATCACGTCCATGTCATATTTTTTAATTGTCGTCTTATTTCGTCTTTATTATTATTTATAGTACTAGTTTTTCATATGAGTATGAAAAAATTTCATGTTTATGTTTTTATTGTAAAGAGTACCTTTGACTTAAGGAATAATGAAAAAGGTAGGAACTTATTTATTTAAATCCATTTAAAATTCCAGGAAAACTTTCAGCATTTTTATTGCCAATTTTATTAAATAAATTCAAGAAATTAACCCGAAAGAAGCTGCAAAGCTCATTAAAGCTACACAGGGTATAAATGAATGTCAAAGATGTTGAATAAAAAGGATAATTTAAAATCATAAAATGGTCCAAAACTCAATAACCAATAATCAATTATATTAATTTATTTAATTTGATTGAAAGATTTTTTTCTTAAAAAAAATAGGTACCAATTTACATTACTTTAACTCAGAATGAATAAAAACTATTACCTCTACTAACCGATCCTTCACGGTGGCTCTAAATCATCCGAGTCGTCCGAAGGGGGCCTCTTAGATACCCCATGCATTTCAAGAAACATCGCCCCAATTGTAGGCAATTAAGCTCAATGATTATTTATAATATTTATTCATTAGAGTTTTTTAGACAAATAAAAAACTTTTACGACATATAGGATTTATATTTAAACAGTTATTCGAGAAAAATGAGTCCCCAATAGCCATGGCTAGGATTTAATTTTAAAAAGATAATTTTCTTCAACACAAAAATCTGTTTCTATCACTCTCTATCTATCTTTTATAAATGATCCTGAATAACCTTTGTATTAGCCTTTAATAGTATTTTTTAATAATTTTTAAAACCTAATTAAAATAATACAGAAGATTAAAATTAATAAATAACCTAGGAAAATATCAAATACAGTAATACCCCAGATAACGCGAAAGTTGGGACCGCGTTATTGGAACAACGCGTTATCGGGATAATGAAGCACATACAAAATTTAGGGTTACGGGTATTTCGCAAAAAAATACAAATCTGCCATAACTAAGAACAATGTAAAAAAAAATATTAATCTTAGATGAATGAAATATCTGGTTCTATGCATGCGATCGTCGACATACATAGACATTCACAGAAGCCCATTGTTCACATCAGCGCAAATGGTGAGAATATGCTGAAATAATGCCACATGAGGACATAGATATGAGCGAGCGAGATCAACACACAGGCGCACCCAGCCAAACGGCATAGAGTTTACGGTCGAGCTATGCATGAATAGAATGCGCTCGCGTTATTAGAGTGACTGCCGCGATTTATTTTGCGTTATTGGAGATATTACTGTAGTTGGATTCAAAAATTCCCTGAATATTACTAAAATTATTCAATTTTATAGATTAATGACATCGTATAATTAACCCTTCTATAGCGCTCCCTGATATAGAGCGGTGTGTGCTCCAATCCCTTCTATAGTGCTTTATAAATAACGCTAAAATTACATATTTCGTATCATTTTCGGTCAATACCCTTTGATTGACAACAACATATAACATATTTGCGTGAACAAACTAAAAATAGTGCAAGGTCATTTAAAATATTTGATGTATTATTTTCGTTTAATTTACAAAATAAAATTAATAAAACCTATAATTGAATTTTGTATGGGTGTTAAGTTTTCTATAGGGCGGATTTCTATACCTTGGTCCCTATTTTAGCGCGATATGATGGTTGACTGTACGTCGTGATCTTCACGATTATTTTTAAAAGTGGGAAAATATACAGTAAACTATATTCAATTTGACAGATTTAAGAAAAGCATTTTTTCAAATTCAAAATTAATGTGAAAATTAAAATAAAAAGAATATAAAAAAATCTTAATTGTATTATTGAAGATAGGTAGTAGTACAATATAATAATTGTATTACTTTGCATATCCATTGATGTAACGACCCCAACACCTGGTGTTTAATACCATACGTCACTCCTATTTCCCCATTTCATCTCCAACTGTCTGCTTCCAAGGGTTATATTTTTTTTCGCAACAATACCATTGTTAGCCGACTCATTCCACGGTGATAGGGCACGAGCGGTAATTATAATTCGCTTCTTTTGTAACATACACCAGTCTCCCATTGCCGGCAGACGCGAACCGCGCTCCGAAGAACAATACCGGGATGATTGTGTTCCAATTAAGAGGATTACTCAGCAAGTTGGCGTAGCCCAAACGAGCAGGTGAATCGGCCGTGGGTGTAACAATGGTGCACCCACCTTCCAAATTCTCTTTTTTTTGTGTCGAAGTGGAGGCGCTCGAGGCGGCGAACGTCTTAGGAAGCTCCGAGGCAGATCTAGCAGGTGGAGCCGAGATTGGAGCTCATGACAAATGGTCTGCGAGTGGGCAGCTCGATACAAGAAGTTCTTAATTATGGTACGTCGTTAGATGAATGAATGCTACCACACGATATCCGTTTGTGTGTTTTGTGCCAAACTCGATGGGCGACGATAAATCAATGGCCGGAGAGATCTGATACGGCTTTCGGGCTGGGTCAAGGACACGCAAGGACTAAAAACGAAATTTTACTCAATAGATATACTACAGTGAAACTCTGTTCTATCGTTCTCCTGTAGTATTTTTGTTATATTTATATTATTTGGTGACCTCACGATTTACAAAAACTATGGCTCTTGAAGCTGCAAGCCTCTACTACAGATTTTATTAATCCTGCCTACCATTCCTAATTCTTCCTCCACTAGCTCAGTTAACGACATTTTGGGTCATGAATAACCTCGAAAATAAAATTTCCTACGAAAAAAAGGCTTAGCCTTGAAAGGCATTGCCGTTTTTATCGTTTTCGTTGACTAGTTTGGATTATCAAGTTTTCAAAAATCATTTATTTTGCAGGTTTCTGAATCACGAGAATTACAAAAAAATATTTTATATTCTTGATGAATCTCGAGACAATGTCGTACAATTTTTTTTAAATATTTAACTATTTTTGTAGTTTAAGACTAAATAATGAAAGAATACGATATATAAATGAAAAAAAAACACAGCAAAAATAATATTTACAAGAATATATCTTGAAACTATAATAACTAATATAAAATTATTCTGTCCCCTAAGTTTAAGGAGTCTATCCCTTAAGTTTAAGGAGTACTATTTTTTTTTAAAAACTCTCGATCATAATCTTTATTCATCGTCCTTTGAAAAACGACGAATTTTATTATAATAAATTCCATGTAAAAATTTTGATTAAAAAAAACAATGTTTTTTTTTATTTTTGCAGACTCATTTAGTAAAATGGTCATAGTTTTCTTGTTGTCATAGATACACTTGTCCCTGACGTATTTTGACATTGGTAGTCTTATTAGATAACCATATTATTATTGACTGTTATGTGACAAAATGTTTTCGTGTCTTCGACAATTTTTTTTATTAAAATGTAAAATGTTGAGTTTTTTTGCCAGACAAATCTTTCTGCGACTTTATCTCATAATCGAAGATAAGAAAATACATTGAAGCACGATATTTCAGCAATATTGAGGATATTATATCAACATTGCTGAAGGAGCTAAAAGCCATACCGAAAATTATATTTCACAAGTGTTTCAAAGATTATAAAAAGCTCTAACACAAGTCTACAATGTGTCTAATAGGGACTACTCTAACCAGGCTGTACCGATGGGGTATATTGAAGACCGAATAATGTTACAAAATTTTTGCATTCGTCTAAAAAAGTCTAAAAATAAATATTATAAATTATCATTGTTCTTTGTGGTCCGCAATTGCGATAAAAATATAAAAACAGCCAATACTCGCGTCGGTTGCCACGGGCGCAATGTTTTTTCTCGCTCGCATCCGGTACTATGTGCCGAGTGAAACGTTCGATTGACAATTGCTGCGAGAGCTTAGTCTATGGTGAGACATTTACGTGTCTCATTGTTTAGTTAACATATCGTGAATATCTATTTTTATTCTTAGAATAATGCATTTTTTTATAAATGGTAAGATATTGATCTATCTTTTTAGAGAAAACAAATGTTACGCGTATTATTATCAGCTCTTATTTGCAATAACATGAAGAATGCTGTTGCAGATGTTCAGCCTCTGTCATTTGATGAAATGAATCATGCCACGAGACCATCACTCTTACTTCAGCGATGTTCGTAGCCATATAATTGGATATTTAAATTTAATCGCAACAATTAAACACAGTAATCAGAAACAAGTCGCTTAATCTCTGTAAGAATGTTTATGGATTTAAAGACGAATCTATCAAGGTTGGCAATTAAAAGAAATCATATGTACTGGATTTAGTGGTCCAATTCAAGAAAATTCAAAAATTGAAGCTTGTTTTTTTTTTCGATAGTCTTGGCTTTATTCGATCAAGTGAGATGCAAACGTATATATTGATTTGTATAGCAAATGTCACAGATGATGGATAACAGCATTAGCTTTTGTTGGCCGTTGATTTCCCCACGCCGATATAAATTCAAAATTTCAAAATTGTAATTGTGCCCCCAGTTCACATCGCAGCCGGATGCACTCGGTTGCATTTTTAATTTATGGAATCAAGATTGGGAACTGGAAGGAGATTGGCCGTCTTAATGGCGTTATTATGATCGTAACCTGATCTGATGACCAAACACCTCGGCACGATCCGAAGATTAACAATGGATCGTGTTGCGCAATGTCAAAGTTTACATTCGTCCGGCCAATGTGGTAATCGTGGATCGGTTTATTTATTGCGACGACCCAGCGGGGAATCCCGACCGGCCCAAAATCGGGACGGAAACTTCTATGAAAAAAAATTCCAACAATGTGCACTTTTTTTTATCAATTTCTCATTTTCGAATGAAGTGAAAGTTTACTAATTAAAAATTATATTTCTTTCACTAGGAAAATCTATTTTTAGTTTATGCTAATTTAGTTCCATACTGACATAATAAAGTCAAAGAAATAAAAATTAGCCGTTTCCTATTTTTAAAGTTTTGCATAAATCACGAATATAAAATATATTATATTCAAAATAACTAATTAAAATAATGATAATGATGAAATATTATTTTATGGCTATTCTATAAATCACAAGAATATAATTATAATGTTAGATATTCCATAATAACTTAATTTATTATTATTAGTGCATAAATGAACTATGGAATAAGGTACAGTCATAAAATAGTTAAAATTACTTGCACAATCTGATATGCTGAAAAACTTTTCTCAATGTTTATTACTGATTTGTTAATTATAATTTTAATTTTATGATCGGCAGCTCCTTATTAAACTTAAAGTTAACATAACAGTAGTTTTCAATCTTTGGTGCGTGTACCAGCGTTATAAAATATTAGTTAATTAATTAATCAGTAAAACGTTATATATTAAAAATATATATCTGAATTGTTTAAGATGTCTTTTAACAGCAGATATTTGTAAATAAAATTAATGCAATTTGCTTTATATATTTTACACGACTTAAATATTCTCAGACAGTAACTTTTAAAAGAAATTTAATCCATATCGAGTATGTACAGTATTTTTAAATGAAATGAATGTTTTTTAATTTTATTGAGTTAAGAGAAGCGTTGAATGAAAATATTAATATTTTAACATTATTTTGCAAGAAAAATAAATCTATCTTTAATTTTTATGTCAACACTATCGTATTTTACACGACAGCATCTGTATAATAATAATTGAAATAATATACGATTTGCAAATAATTACATTTTTCAGCAATGATTTTTTTTTTGTTTAATGCAATTAAAAAATATTGAAAATCTCTGAAAAAATATATAAATAAACCAATTTGTTTAATGTAATCGAATATATTTCTAAGTAATCTATATATTTTATTATTGCACTTAACCCTTACCGGTCCTATGTCGAATGTCATTCGACATTGACTTTATTCCAGTGAGTCCTATGTCGAATGCCATTCGACATTTTTTCCTTCATCAGTTTATTGTAAAAATATAAGCAAACATATATTTTTCTCACTTGTATTTAGTACTAATCACGTTAAGGTCTGTAGAAACGCATGCTTTAGAATAACCAAGTAAAAAGTATCTAGAAACAATTCTTTGTATCTCTGTCACCAGTAATTGATGTAGAGATGCGACTATCCCGGGCTAGGTTAACCCGGCTCCCTAACCATCCAACGGCAAATGCCAGGATAGTTCCACGAGCCATTTCCCACCACATTACCACACCCTACATATTCACCCCGTCCTTCAGGTCCCAGGTCGTATTGACAACAAGGAAACTCGTACGGATGGAAGCAATGCCGCACCCGGTGGCTGTTTTAGACTATCGCTAAGGCGTGCAATGTTGGCCTACCGGCCCAAAGAGGGCCCTGCCCTCCGGTAAGGCTAGTAGTGGGTTAACCTGCACCTGGATTACGTAGCCAACTAATTTTGTTATTGGTGTGCTCCGAAATGGAGGAGGAAACTCCAACAACGACGAGCATGCGAAGAATGGCAAAGTAAAAGCCATACGAAATCATCATCATCAGTGTAGCGGTATACTGGAATGAGGATTCAATGGTTTTTATGAGCATTGGAATGTGTATCTACCTGAGAAGGATACAAAAGGTTCCCACGCAGACGGTTTTTGCATTTTTTGGTCTTTGCATTTAGAAACAATCTCAAGTGCTACGCAAGAATTTAGAACCAGAATTCAAAGGGTGAACAATTTCCTAATGTACCTGGAAGGAAAATTTCGAGAACACTTTGATCCCGATGAAAATTTATCAGTAAATGAATCGACGGATTCAAAGGAAGATTTATGTACATTTCTTTCAACCCAAAAAAGGAAATGGATTTTTTCTGGGGGATGGAGACGTCCATCATCCATTCCTATATTCTGTATAAACAGCGTGCAACTCAAAAAGTAAGAAAAGCATCATCAAATTCCGAGAATAATTATTGTTGAGTTTGGTTGGTGATTTTTCGAATAAACTTCTCTGGACTGGTTTCCACGGTGGGGATCAAAGACTGGACAAAAAGGGTAATTTATTTTACCCCAACCCTTAAGGAAAGCATAAGAATTGCCTGGTATGCTCCAACAGAAAAATTCCTGGAGGTAGGAAAGAAACGCGATACATTTGTGTACCTTATGAGAGAAAGCCCGGCCTTTGCGTAGGTGAATGTTTCACCGATATCATACTTTAGATGTGTATAAAATGTAATAATTAGAACATTATTCTATACCTTCAAAATAAATAAAAAAATGTAAATATAAATATAGTTTTATTAAAAAAAACCTGGATGTATTGTTTTCCCAGTAATTCTGTAAATCTTTCGTGGACCTGATGGAACATTTTTATTTTTTTTTGTGGACCGGAAAGGGTTACTAAATCATTGACCCTTTCCATTCTGTAAACTTTTAGTCGAATTTTATGAGATACACTCATTATATTTATTTACAAATTTATTAAGAAAGATATCCATTGGGAAAATTAAAAAGAAGCATATGTAGGGTTTGATCTGATATCCGATTTAATAAAAGACAATAATTATTTTAAATTAAATAAAAAAAAATAGTTTTATTTAGACCAATACAACTGGCCCACGGAGTGGAAAAGGTTAACAAAGAAAATAGGATATCGTGTGATGAAGATATATAATAAACGTTATAAAATAAATAAAACAACAATGATCGCTGCTGTTGGCACGCGCGCGATGTCTTTTCTCCATCCCATTCGGTACGATGTGCCGAATGCGAGTGAAACGTGCGAGTGACACGTGTTGGGAGAGTTCAGTCTACGGCGAGACATCGCCGAGAGCGTTGTCATTCACGCGTCATATTGGTTATTTAAAAAAATCCAAATTATCGACAAAATTATGAAGCATATCCATTTTTTTTAAAAATGGCAAATAATTGATAAAGAATTCATCAATATCTTGACTTGAAATGCTTGTGGTCCCTGAGAGACCCCCTTCGGACGACGCAGTTATTAACAAGCTGCCGTGACGGATGAGTATGACAGTATGTAAGTTTAAAAAAATATATTCTGATCGCCTTTAGGATAAAATTAATTTAATAACAATCAACCATCCTCTAACGTTTCATAAAAATCGCTGTTTTCTACAAAATTCTAATATTTTTAAGTTAAATTTGGACATTTTGTAAATCTATAATACATTTCCGAACGAAGTAAAGGTCAATGCTTACAAGGAATTTTGTAAAAAACAACGGTTTAGAGGAAATGCTATAGGAGGGCTGACTGTACAGATAAAACATCAAATTTTAACACCTAAGATTAGATTTGACTTGCTCCTTTAAGCACAATTAATCATTCAGTCATTTTGTATATCGTGTACGCAAACTGATGCGTTTAATATATCTTATTATTTTCTACAGATTATACGTTATCGGATTTAATTAATTATGATTTACCGACAAGATTTAATGCTATAGATATTATGACTGAAAATGAATTTACTATAGGCATTCGATTAGAATATTTAATACCAGATTTAATATCATCAATAAAAATCCTAATCAAAAATTGCATAAAACGTTATACGGATATATTGGCAAGATCCATTACACCACAATCCATTGTCTCTACGACGTATTTCGCAACAATTTCGATGGGGATTAACGATCCGATTGTCGCTAATTGCAACCTTTCAATTTGAAATGAAAATAATTTTACAACTGTTTAATAAAGCCTTAGTTTATGCGTTTGTAATGATCCATAAATGGTTCAATTACGGGCAACCGCTACGGCAATAATCGCTCGGCGGGGACTTTCGCTCGATTTTTCGCCAAAGAAAATCTCCGGCCTGACCCTAATTAACTTCAGATGTGATTTAAATGACCCGCGCCGTCCCTGGTGGCGATCAATAATGAAATAAAATAGATCAGGCAGATCTAGACGATCGATAGGCGGTGGCCATTTGTTTTTCCGTGATTTTTTTTATGGCCCAACAAAACGAACGGGCCCCACGATCCGTCGAGGGTTATCTGATGATCTTTATCATTTCATAACATTAAAGTTTGATTACGTCCAGATCTGATCTATCTCGTAAATTAGTCGGTTTATAATAAGTTCTGATTTATTGCCATTTTTTTTTTCATTCGTAAGTATTGAATTAGTCGGATTGGCAAATCGAATGTTTGCGTCGGTATGAGATCATCGGATCGAATGCAACGGCAATGGGTGCATATGCCGATGATATAATATCACCATTGTCTTTGGTAAGAGGTGTTGCGATTTGATGTGGTGTGGATGTATGCAATTAGTGTCTTTGAGTGATTAGCTTCATTGAATTTAGCTATAACTAATGATCAATGCAACTAATCAGAGCATTAAGAGAATTTTAGCAATGCCAATTGTCTTCGAGTGACTTATATGGGTGCAATCAATTTACTTTTTAATTTAATATTAACTTTACACATCGCTAAAGACGTAAAACAATAATGTACAAGAAGGCAAACCACTTCTCTTCACTGCAAATATAACTCGAGAATGCCATAAATTTTCTAATTTAATTTACTAAAAGGAAATGCTTTCATAAATGTACATATTATTGGGACCAAAAAGAAATCGCGTATTTTATAACCTAATGTTCGAGAGCAGTTTTTGTTCAGATAGGGCGAAAAAAGCATGTCTGTTAATTTTTTATGCATAATAAAAAAATTGTTGGAATTAACCGGAAATTGACGAAGGACACATCAAACATTGTATGCATTTTTTTTGACATTTTCTGCATGCCAGCAAGGCCACTAAAGCCATTAAAGAAATTTAAGGTTAGATGTCAATTAAAATTACACGTAAATCTAGACGACCTTCCAAACTCGATCAAGATCCTCGATTAACCATCGAGAAATTATCGCAGAGACTAAAATCTACATGGCCCACTTTACAGACATATTTGGAACGCATCAGTAAAACAAAAATAATGAAAATTTGCACATGAAATATCCGAAGATAACACTGAAAAGTGGATAAACACATTCCACCATTCCAAAGTTTCATCATTTTTAAGCCAAATTGTAACTGGAGATGACAAATGGATCGTTTACGATAATTTAACGACCCCTAAAACTGTCTTAGCACTCCGAAAAGTTCTTTTGGGAACTTGGTGGGATGTAAGAGAAATAATTCATTACAAATTATTAAAATCGTGTGAAACATTTAATATAGATATTTGCTCTCTACAATTGGATAGATTAAACGTGAAAATAAAAATCCAATGTCCAATTTTGTTTAACAGAAAGGGAATAATTCTTCGACACAAACAAGAATGACCCAAGAAAAAATTCTGTAGTTAAACTAGGAGGTTCTGCCACACACTCCATATTCCCCGTACCTTGCTCATCCGACATTTATGGATCAAACTTTAATAGAAAAAGCAAAAAGTTTTTTAAAAAAAGGAATTGATAATAATGATGTTTTATAAGTAAAAAAAAATCATTCGTCATTTTCTATGGTCTGCCGAATTTTCAGATTTTTTAAATACTGTTTTTTGTCTTCTCCCCGCTGTTTTCGAGAGCTTTCTCTTCAGCTGTGTCCAGAAACTATAATTTTCAGAACCTGCTTTCGTACTCTTTTCCAAATGGGTGTGCTAATGAAATCAACATTTTTGCATGGATCTGTATTAGATTATTGTCATATTTATGCTTCATATATGTTAGTTTTGAAACTTCAACTTTCATCAGCCATCTCTATTTTCATCTCTTCGTGGTATGAAGCTTTTGGTCCTACGCACAAGAATCATGATTTAAAAAATTCTCAAATTTTCTTCGTGAGTAGTATTTAGATGACATTGCAGATCTTTAGCTTAAGCTCATTTGGTGTACTATTATATATTAACCCTTACAGACCCAGTGTACATTGCAATGTACAATAATTTGAACGTTGGTTTTGAAGGTTATTTTTCGTTTTATTATTACTGGGACTTTTTGAACATAGTGGTGTATTTTATCCAAAAATAAAAAGTCTAGTATGAAAGGGTTAATATTAAAAATAGTGAATGGACCACGTACTATTGATACATTTAAGTTCTGAGATCTAACAAAGAAGGAGCTTAACGTTTTCGAACTTCGTAAAAATATTTTTTGGCGTTCCGGTAATTTTCCCTATTTTTTTCATTTCCATTTTCCACGAAAAATCATTTTCTTCAACAAATATAACTATATAAGTTAGATTAACATTTTCTTTAGTAATGAAAAAGATTTTGAAGCAATTCTAGGTTAATTTTTCAATTGATCCGTAGAAAAATCAAATTACTTATTAACTTTTTAATAATTTATTTTTAAACTTTAAACATAATTTCTTTTTTAACACAGATTTTTCACATCAAATACAATACTCTTTTGCATTTCAAATTAACCCCTTTTCAATTAATTTTTTTATAAAATATTTTAGACTATTTAATGATGTTAATTCTTCTAGAGCGCTTCCTCTAAATAGCTATTTTCCTTAAAATGGTGATATTTTTAAGATCAAATTACATATTTTGTAAATTTATTATATAATACAATGCAGAGTGAAATAGAGGTCAAGGCTCTTTGGTTGACAACAAAATATAACACGCATGTGTAAATAATATTGGCGCTATAGGAGGTTTATACTATACATGAAATTATTTTTAAGACACAATTTATTTCATTCTAATACATTATAATATTTCTTCATCATTTAAATCTGTAAAGGCGATCATTCTCATTTTTTTTAAATTTAATGATATTTAAGTAAATATTGTGTTGTACTTAGAATTTGTATTGAAAGTCAAACACCGCACGTAATATGTTTTTATAAAAAAAAAAGTTGGCAACACTGAATTGACGTTGTATATTAGATTTAACGCCTACTTCTATTCTGTAATTTTTTATTATAATTACAGCTCACTAATTATATATACGGGAAACCCTCATATAACACGGATATGTTATGTAATAGGGATCGACGAAGAATTTAATATCATATTTTTAGAAAATATCACGAATTGGTATTTTATAAGTAATTAATATAATCGCAACATACGAGGCGCGTCCACAAAGTAAGTTTCCCTGGGGCCGTTTACAGAAACAACATATAATTTCATAGAGGTATTGATTGCAACAGATACAGTAAGTGTTCAGCTATCTTTCAACATATTCTTCACTGGAATTTAGACATTTGTCATACCGCGGGAGCAGAAGTAGAAGTCTACCGCCTTGCCAAATGTTTATGCACATGGTAAATCAAAAATTAACGGCTCCGCGGATCCGTATTGTCGCGAGAACAATAGATTTTTTTCAATAAATTGTTCCGCGGTCCAGGGAATCCCGATAGCATTACCAGGAATTAGCAATACGAAGTATTACGATTAACAGTTGTTGCAGATTGACATATTTAGATATGCGAGGTGTGAAAGCAACAGATAGCCGAGATCAGATAAGCGCCGCAGTGCCGCGGTCCATTGTCGTTGATAATTGTACCACTTGCACCACTGTCAAAACTATGGTGTAACCAGCGCCTAGCCGCCCTCAGTGGTCGCCGCCATTATCTCTTCCGAGCTGCACTTTGACCTTGTCAGGTGGGTTTCAGAGATTAGCCACGATCAGATATGTTCGGGTCGTGTCGACCGTGCGACGTGCACTTGTCATATTAAAGCAAACCGAACGGCCAACGTGTCAAGTTGGCTAACATGTGAACGTGACATAATGCGGTGCCACCGCTAGAGGCGCTGCATTCTGCGACTTCGAGCTTTTTTTGTATATAAATGTAGAGTATAAAATAATGTTGATATCGTGCACGCATGCTCTTGCGCGTGAGCGTACGCTCGAATTCGTACGCGGCCGATTACGGAGGCCGCTCGCGCTTGGTATCTTCAATTGTTTTCCTTGCAAATAATCATATTGTCTTTCTAATTCAGCCGAGAAGCGGTCCGGCCATATTCCATCGCCCCAATTGAGTTTGGCCAGTGTTGCCAGTGCTGTATCTCGATTGAATTAACACACAATAACAAGCGAGCGGCGATCTCCGTGCCGCGATAGCGATGAAATTGTTTTCGCAGGTTTTGTCCGCGTAATGGCGGAGCACGGCCGAGGCCCGCTGTCCGACACATTTAATAAGTAATTACTCATTAAACAGTAGGTGGTCTGCGCAGCCCGCCGCCTGACACCTCGGCGCCTGCGCACTGCCCGCCGCAAGGGTTAACACCTCTCCGCAATACAACCATTGAACTATCATCTTCAATTTCGATCAATTAAATAACTATATGTTTTAGTGTAAATTGTAATGTCAATTATTTATATGAAAAAAAATATGGAACATGTACAAAAATGGAGATAATGCAGCGTGATGGATTCAGATCCATCGTCAAACAATTGAGGAATTATCATGGCTGTCTATGGTCTAAAGTTCAGGATCGTCTTTGTCGCATAGGAAGATTATACAGGAGTTTGGGATCCTCGTGAATTGACGAGGACGGCGCTCGATCAACGGCGTACCACCTGCGCGTCTCTTTTGTCTCGGTATGAAGCCGATCTGTTTTTGCAGCTAATTAAAAATGGAAGTGAGAAGTGGGTGCTATACAATAATCCTGTACGAAAAAAACAATGGCTTTCTTCCGAAGAAGTACCTGTTTTGACTCCTCGAACATCTCTAATAATAAAGAAGGTCCTTGTTGGTGTGTGGTAGGATTTTTCTGGAATTATACACTATGAATTGCTTGAACCTGGTCAGACAGTTACAGCTAAAGTGTATTATGAACAACTCGAGCAAATATAACAAGAGCTCAAAAAAAAAGGTTCCTTCAACATGATATCGCGAGGCCTCACGCTACAAAAAATGTTATTTTGTTTGTTGCGTGGACGCACAGGATTCGAACGGACTAATATGATACGGATACGAAACACAACCATTAGTTCACAATAACGAGCTCTCTTTATTATCCGACTACTACAACTTGGAACCGGCAAGGCCGCCCCGCGAATACTCACTCCCGAATCGCTCTACATTTGTCATAGACCAAACAAACCGATTTTCAAGCTTTCCTCCGACGTTACATGTTGATTGGTATTTAAGATATTTTTTAATAAATAAATGTTTTTCGCCAGCATTTTGGTCCCCCTACTAATATAATATTTTTACTGGCGCACCTAATCTTCCGATATCTGTGTGCTCCGCAACCATCTGACCATATAGACAGCGCACCCCTGAATGCACGGGTTTTTATCTATTCGATAAGAAAGCCAATGATATAGAAAATGTTACATTCTATCAATGCCAATTGATGAAAGTGATCCCCGATATACCCTTGAAACAAAAGAAAGAAGAAATTTATCTTATGGGCTAAAGATGACTGATAATATCTAGAGAAGAAATGACTGGAATAGATATGCTCAAGATTATATTAATTAGAACAGAGGATCAACCAGCATTAAGTCATGCAATATCGTCGAGTGTTGTCGCATGTCAGTATTGGACGTGGCTGCGATGAAGGTTGGGCACAATCATGGTTTCGTAGATTCTACTGAGCTATGAGGAGCCAGGCAGCTATCCAGGCTAATTCGGTGACGTGTGTGCCACGGGAGGTGCCCGAAGCACCCGAGCAGACTATAAATTACATACGAATTGGCCCTAACCTCGTCTGATTATTATTGTTACAATACGCGCGTGACAGCTCAGCTCCCGGGCTTATGGCTGGCGACCCGGTCCGTATTTCAAGATCTAAGGGTGAGGACGGATAAATCAATGTTCAAAATTGCACAAACATCTCACAAGTCGGTATTGGACGGCAATGGTGGCCAGGCACAACCATAGCACCCGATGAGACCGTGAATTAAATACGAATTGACCCTAGCCTCGTCTGATTATTATTGTTACAATCCGCACGATGACAACTCGACTCAACGTGACCCGTATTTGAAGAGCCAAGATAACCTGGAGGACGACCGTCACAGTCCTGACATCGGCGGTTTAGACGGACGGGTCTCTGCTGGAGATCGTATAGTCTCCTCCATTTGGCAAAGACCCGCCTCAGAGTTAGAAGGCCACTAAAAAAAATATATCGTAGGAGTTGAGTTTTGGACGCATGTCGCGGCTGGGTGCAATCATGATTCCGTGGATTCTACGAAACTATAAGGAGCCTGGGCCGCTATCTGTGTCGAGTCTATGACGTGTGTGCTACCGGAGGTGCTCATAGCACCCGAGCCTAGATAACGTGGAGGAAATCCATCGCAACCCTGACCACAGAGTTGAATTGGACGCGTTACTAGAGGAGCTTGAGAGTTAAATTGAAGAAACCCGGGACCGACTGAGATCGGGTAGTATCCTCTAGTTGAGAAAGTCCGCACTCGGTTAGAAGGCCACTTTTCATCATCATCGTTTTCCATCATCATCCATGAGACACTCACTTGCTGTATGGACCTTACCAGACTCTAGAATGATAATCGAGACTAAGGGAGTCGGGATCTCACTATAGCGTGAGTCCATATCGCGGTGGCACAGCCCGTCTTGGTCGGTTTTTTATAAAAAAGTTTTCTTCTCTTGTCCATATTTTTGGCAAAATATGTGTATCTTCTACCATTGCCGGTATCGAATTTTACCATCCTTACATTGTCCAGGCAAGTGGGAGGGGGTTTGTCTCGGTATTCGCTTTCCTCTTCTCTACAAATTCTGGCGAGACACACATTGTTGCGTAATAACAATCGTTTAAACATACTAAGGATCTTTCCAGAAGAGAGGTCCCCTAGTAAGGAGGAAGAGTTAGCAAAAGTAATACAAATTAAGTATCTAGAAAGATTGTAATATGTAAAATATTTTTAAAGTTGAACTACGCAGCTTTGTACCCCTGAAAATACTTTAATTTTTGGCTTTAATTACTTCGTCTTAATTATATGCAGTTAGATTTTTCCACAATCCGTATTTCTACCCAAGAGTGTTTAATTACTTTCTGTGGTCTGCAAGATGCATAGATTATTAAAATCTAGAAGAACAATGTTCCTGGATAACTTTTGTTCCAGAAACTGCTATTCGTAGAATTTTCATTCTTCCCAATCCTCCAGTTCATTACGAATCAGATCATAACTTTGATTAATGTCAACCTCCACCACATCATCTTTAATGTATGAAGACTCGAAGTCACGCGTCTCTGGCTCATCTCATTCTGGATCTGACTACTGATCCCTCTACTTTCGTTTTTACGCTTCTACTTGCGTTGCGTACTTTGCGTAGGTTTATAGTGAAAATTACGTGCAAGTTGCGTTAATTTTTAGCAACCTACTAGCCCTTATTTTTTCCACAATCCTATCCAGTTCTCAGCTCTCACTCCATGTAAAGTAGTTGAGGTAATTGCGCAAAAAATATTAAGAGTTTCGCATTGCTGTTCATTGAACATATGAATAAGCATTGAAGATAGAGCTTAAATCACTAATTTTGGTTTTTTTAAATCTTGAATCAATAATGATTCACTTTAAATTATGTAAAGAGACGATCTTTGAATATATTTTGCATTAAGACCTAAGACTTTATTAGTTAAGTAACTCTTTCGATCGGTCATATCTACAATAAATAATAAATAAGAAATGTAGAAATGCCAATGCATTTCTACAGATTTTTCCTAATAATCTAATAGAATACACATTAATCTTTATCTCGTTTTGTCCATTGAAATTTATTGCACCCGTAAAGGTCGCAATCCTCATCCCTGATTCGCGCACTATCATCCATCACGACTTAGTGATATTTCTCAAACAAGATACATAATAGTTTTTGAATTGTACGTTTATTATGATTGAACACCATCGCTGAGCTTATGGCGTCTGATAAAACACGAGTTAGAAACTGCTTTGCAGTAGTAAATACCCGAGTTGATCCATCAGCCGACCGAGGAATCGTGCATAATAATGGATACATATCAAGATACAAAATTATTCCAATGGAAAAGAATCGATTTTACCGTAAATCATTAATTGTTCTACGGATGTTTACCGAGGCAGCTGTTGGATAAATATTTAATTTGCCGATAAAATCGGTCGACGCCTATTTATTTGTTTTTTCGGACCCTCTTCTTTGAACCGTGGCAACGTGCCCTGTCATCTTGTGTGGTAGATCGATGTCTCGTTTTCAATTTAACCGATGGCCGATAATATTTATCGCTATGTAAAAAGATCCAGAGAAAGTGCCGTAAAAAAAATGGGTTAACCCTTTCGGCTATTTTTATTCGTCACGCCCATTAAAATAATTCACCCCATCCTGAAAGGGTTAAGTGTTTTTTTTTCACCAATTTAAATACCTGCTTCGGTTGAATTTTATTTAGCTTTTTTTTCCCGTATCTATAATATATTGTGATTAATTAATTCATCCGTAATTATAATTCGTCGAGTTGAGTCGAGTGTTGTCGCGTGCCGGTATTAGACGTGGTGGCGATGGCGGTTGGGCATAATCGTAGTTTCGTAGATTCTACGGAGCTATGAGGAGCCAGGCCGCTATCCAGGCCAATTCGGTGACGTGTGTGCTGCAGGAGGTGCCCGTAGCACCCGATCAGACCGTGAGTTCAATACGAATTGGCCATAACCTCGTCTAATTATTATTGTTACAATCCGCGCGTGACAGCTCGATTCCCGGGCTTTGGCTGGCGACCTGACCCGTATTCGAAGAGCCTAGATAACCTGGAGAACGTCATACGTTCAGGCATATGACTGAGACGGTGTGTTCGGTAAGCAAAACCATTTTTCCCGTATCTATAATATATTGTGATTAATTAATTCATCCGTAATTATAATTGAAAATAAAATATGATCCGTGGTGTGCGAGGGTGTTGGTGTCATTAACGAACGAAACACGTGTTGTGCGAGTTTTTTTATTGTTTTAACAACACGTGCCGGATCGGTTCCGTACAAAAACGTATACACGTGTAATTTGTTTGAGCCCAGTTAAATATTATTTAGTTACGGAATACTCGGGGGAAAAAATAAATGGATATTTTTTATTTAAATGTAACGAATTTAACGTTTTGATTGATATGGACCGATGGAAATTAGACGGAAAATAATCCTTTAAAAAAATCCAACGGTTTTTATTATTTCTGGAGTTTATAACCTGTTTAGTACGTAGAACGGGGCGTGGTCAATACTCGTGAAAACCGTGGAGAGCCTTCTACAAAGAAGATGAGAATCTTCGACTATCCTTCTCCAGTTCTCCATTAAATCAGCAGATTAAAGAACTGCTACGAGGCTATAGTTTATCTTCGATTTGATTAAGTATAATCAGTTTCTTCATTATATTTTTTTATTATCTGCCACATGTTCACGTGTTTAATTTTTCAAGTCGAAATGTGTCAAAACATCCTTCTTTAGCGACATATCCTCAAAGCATATTTTCTTCGAATCTGCGGCTTGAGTCAAATGCAACATGTGTTATTGCTCTTGTTGAAGTTCTTCAAAAGCATCGTTACATCTTTGATTTGCACAAACATAAGTGTAATCTTGATCATTTAGAAAAATAATTGAAGTACACTTTGTGATTGATGGTTTCTATATGAAGAACCTAACCATGAAGAATAACACTTCAATAAGTATTCTTAAGGCTCTTTTTTATTTATATAGTACTAAATGTGTGTTTGAAAAGTGATGCTACCGGAGAATGTTGAAGATTCCTTGAACAGAATCCGTGAAGGATACATTTCTTCATGAGGAGCGAGAGCTTCTGAATACCGTAAAAACTGTATATAGATTCAGTACTATGGACACTACTTTCGTGGATTAAAGTATCGCTTTCCGAATCATTCATGTAGGAAAAAGTTGAAGCTAATCCGTTATTCAGAAGAAAAAAGATATCGTGGCTTTGCAACATTTGCAACTGGGCCGAGTTGGAAGGTCTTGAATTGTCGCAGCTCTCCAAAAACAGATAAATGTATCGAGAAAAGACAAGAACCGGTAAATTGCCTACGTCCAAAAATGAACAAAACGCTTGAACAAGAAGAACATGCTTTAAAACTGCAAAACTAGATCTGTTTCCATGCCTTCTACTAAATCTTTCTTGGATAATTCCAAACCTTCTAAACTGGTTCACTGGTACTCATCCATAAATGCTTGATTTCAAGCTTCTATCTACAATGTCCTTAAGAAGCGCATCTGTCTAAAGCTCTTGCCTGACGTATTATTGAAGTTAGTAATTCATTCTTCAATCCTAGTTTCTGAATTCATTAGCATTTTCAGTGTATCCATCGCCTATCTCGACCAGTCTATTCAGATGTGATCCTCATAACCAAAACCCTTCTTTTAATGTCATATAAAACCAATTTTAATAAATATAATTTATTGATTGTCACAATCATGGTTTCGTAGATTCTACGGAGCTATGAAGAGCCAGGCCGCTATCCAAGGCCAATTTAGTGATGTGTGTACTACCGGAGGTGCCCGTAGCACCCGATCAGACTGTAAATTAAACACGAATCGGCTCTAACCTTCTCTGATTATTATTGTTACAATCCACACGTGACAGCTCGGCTCCAGGGCTTGTTTGTGGCTGGCGACCTGGCCCGTATTCTAAGAGCCAAGATAGCCTGGAGAACGTCCGTCACAATCATGACTCATGGTTGAGACGGAGGTGTCCTCCAGGTGGCAAAGACCCGCCTCAGGGTTATTGCTTAAATAAAAATAATAAATTTCTTGGGTCTATTCTTCTTTATTAGTTAATAATAATAATTTCTTCTTAAGTCGGCACTCTCATGTCTAAGGATCGTGACAATTCTTGCTCAGAACCTTCTAAATGTTGGCTCTCCAGAATCCTCTGCAATTCAATTCCTGTGGCGATCTTCACTAGGAGAGCGGATGAGCGCCAAGTTTCTTGTATGTTACCAAGCGCGACGAGCTTCTCCAGGCTATCGTTTCTTCTAGATGTCCAAAGTATTGAAGAATCCTTTTGAGACATGTAGTAGAGTATCAGTCATCTTTAACGTTCCTATTTCTTTCAGGTCAGACACATTCGTGCGTTTAGCACATTTCCAAGAAGTCATTTTTTTCTTTTTGGTCCAGGTTTTGGCGTGAAAATAATAAGAGTATATAGGTGTAAACATATTTTTAGGCTGTAATATTTTCGGGGAAAAAAATATCCACCTGTCACCGCGTCCGAATGAATAACCGATATCGTTCAAAGGTCGCATTCCATCAGAAGCGGCCCGGCCATAAATCCCGACACGCCCACAATTCACCGATACCGGCCCGCCACTCTTATTATTCATAAATCTGGAAGTCGTATATCTAACCGACGCATTAATGGCAATCTGCATCGCTTCAATATCGCGCGATGATTTATAGCCGCGCCCGCGCAGGCGGCCGAGCTGCGCACGCGCATCGATCCGTACGCAATCTCGCGACACAATCGCCAATAAATGGTTTTTCGCAATGCGTTTTGCGGAAAATACCTAGAACGACAACATTATTATTAGCACGCCAATATGCGGTCGAGTGGTGTGTTTTAATTTGTAATACTCGGTAATAACAACAATGATTTAAACTCAATTTCCTATTAAATTATATGCAGCCTAAATCCTTAAAGACATAAATGCAAATGTAAGTCGTAAAGCGATTAAATATCTTTATGAGTATTTTTATATAAACTATTAATCCACTTTCCCTCATTTCTGAGGAACCTGATCATGTGCATGATTTACCTTATGGAGGACCATTGATATTTTCGACAATTATTATTTTGTGGAATGAAGGTCATCAGCCTCTACCCCATCCCTCGGTTGACCAGAGTCACTCTGAATTCTCCGGAATGGTCACCCATCCGAGTACTATCTGCGCTCAGTAGCGGTTAACTTGGCCATCATAATTCGATTGTAATTACCTTCAAGCTATGACGGGTATATATATATATATATTTTCGGTTTTCTTAAATTGTCTAGGAGTAGGAGGAATAGAACAATAAAATTGCCTAATCGTACTATTAAGTGAGTACTTGGGCACAATCATGATTTCGTAGATTCTACGAAGCTATGAGGAACCAGGCCGCTATCCAGGCCAATTCGGGTGACGTGTGTGCTACAGGAGGTGCCCGTAGCACCCGGCCTAGAATACCGTCGCAGTTCTGACTTCTTCTCTGCTGGAGATCGCGTAGTGTCCTCCATGTGGCAAAGACCTGCCTCAGGGTTAGAAATTGACTTAAATAATATTATCAATTAACCTGTGTCGTGTTTCGACACTTGGGGAAATATAAGTTACATATTTATAGTCTTTAAAACATGTTTATCAAATCTCTATATGGGTGAATGGCGCTTTAGAATCTTTCTGTTATGCCATTCATCCATCGTAGTCAAATAAATAAATAAAATAAATAATAATCACTTGCGAGTCGTTATAAGCAGATAACGCCTAGAGGAGAGGAAACGAATACCGAGACAAAACCCCTCCTACATGCCTGGCCACAGTCGAGAGGGTAAAATCCGATACCAACGGTGTAGAAGATGTACGTCCAATGCCAGCAATGGCCAAGAGAGGGAAACTCTTTACAAAAAACCGCATACCAAGACGGCATGGATCCCCGCGGTATGGATACGAAAGGGTAGCCCTTACGTCACGTGTGAGACACAGGTTCCTTTGGCCACGACTGCCATTCGAGTCTGGTAAAGCCCATGCTCTCAGCGAATGAGAGCCTTGTGGCTGGAAAATGATGATGATGATATTCTTCTAGTATTAAATATGATATCTTTAACCAGTTCAGTGCCATGAGTACACCGGTGTACGCTATGCGGAGTGGTCACCATTCCGAAACGTATTTTATTTATTTGTTCCTTTACAAATTCGTTGGATATTCTATATCATGTTGTAGTGACACCTATTAGGGATATTATTACATCCTAAAAATCATACATACAACTTGTTAAAAAATCCATGCCACTGAACCGGTTAATCAAGCTATTAATATTTTTTATTATTATTATCGTTTCAATGCATTTACTAAGCTAAGTATTATGCTTATAATTTTCTAAATTACGGGGGAAAATAAAGTTTATTACAAATAAAAACATTTAAATAATAATCACAGCAGAAAACCGAAAAATACTGATATTTTTTTAAACGAAAACCGGAATCGAACCGTTATATTGTTTTGATTGAATAAAGTAACAAACCACATAATATTTTGATTCGTAAATATTAATTTTGTCTATTTATTTTAATATGAAACCTACATGTCACAAACTTTTTATATTTACCTAAAAAAGTGTGAAGACTAAATATTATAAATAATCATTGCCCTTTATTGTCTGCAATTGCGTAAAAAAAATAAAAACAACAATATTCGCTGTTGTTGCTAAGCGTGCGATTTTTTTTCTCGCTCTCATGTGTACGATGTGATGAGTGCGAGCGAAACATATGATTGACACGTGCTACGAGAGCTCAGTCTGCGGCGACACATCGCCGATGGCGTTGTCATTTACGCGTCATATTAATTAATTAAAGTATTTAAAATATTGACCAAATTAAAAAGCATATCATTTTTTAAATAAATCGATGACTAATTCATCAATATGTTGACTTTAATGCTTAGGGTCGCCGAGAGACCCCCTTCGGACGACACGGTTGATTTCGAGACGCATGACGATTGGGTTAAGTCGTCTACATCGGGCACAGTAACGAAGATGATATTAAATGGACCTAACGCATTTCATTTCTTCAGCGATACTTGTTTTTGAATCCTCAATGTTGGCAGTATGTCGTTCTTTCGTAATCATTGTTAATAGGGATAAATCAAAGAAGGCCTTTCTACACTTCCACAATAAAATTAAGCATCCAATACCAAAATACATTAGGAAAAGTGTACCAAAATAACAACTGAAAAAATATGATAATTGATTTGATGAAAATATTGATATTTTATCAGCAAACTTTATCGTTTTGAGCTAAAACCCATATTTTTAATAGTCTAACACTGTACATTTACCACAAATGCTAACTGGCCGATATTTATGCAATTACAAATTTATTAGCAAACAGTTTAAGATAGCATTAGTTTAACGAAACCACTTATAAGTCTATATAAATCATGGCAATACATCTGTTGAACATAAAACCAGCATAAATTTCTCAGTGATTGTAAATTAATGTTAACAATCTATAATAGACGCGGCTCTGTGTAAATTATATTTAAGTCGCGCGTAATTAGCACGTATTCGTGCAAAATGCGAAAACTGAAAAAAAGAAAAACGTTAAGACTGCTTCGATCGAGTCGAAGCACAGATCGGATTACATCGCCGCTAATTGAATCACCACCATTCTTTGCAGAAACACTGCGAATGCCCGATACGATCACGATGCACGTATTTCGCCATCGGCAATCTTATCTCCGGTTTAAATGGTCCGCCCGGATTGCCGCGTGTTTTGGAACAATATCGGCGCAAGAGCTTTATTGTCGACCCGATTTCGCAACAATCGCCGAGACAAGTGTTGTCTTGGCGCAATTAGCGGGATCGGGACACGATAATCGTCTCTGGTCCCTATTGTCTGTCGCTAATACCTACACGATGGAAAAACCTATAATTTTCAATTCGAGAAGACGTCTCTATATATAATTGACGGATAATGGCGCTCGCAGATTACCACGAGTTTCCAATACGTGTCTGCGGCTTTGCGAAGAATTTGCTTTTATTTTTATTAACAATCAATTGCATATGCAGATAGGAGTTTTATCTAACCCCATTCTGATTAGACAGGACGAATTGAGACGTGGAGGAATTTTACAAATACTCAACAAAGCGTTGGATCGCGGTTGTCGCGGGATTCTTTGCGATTGTCTTGTCGCCGTATTTCGCAACTTGCACAATCGTCCGAATGAAGTATCGCAATGTTCAGCGATTCGGAGTATTCAGCGTTCGGCGACGTGGCCGCAGAAGGGGCTGCACGATCGCACGCAGTTCCCACATAGTTCTTCGGCGGTAACGAGCCGCTAATTGTCGACAACAATGCCATAAACACGACTCTGTCAATAAAAATAGTAATTTACAATTTGTGTGCGGCTCGGCGGAGGGTCTGGCCCGGTCAGGTGCACCCGCAGAGATCACTTCATTTGGCCCCGATGGTAATTATTTCGTCGTTGCCGTGGTACCGATCGCATTTCTCACGGACCCCGTGATTAAATGCACCGGTCGAGACCTCATGAGCTCGTGGAATCCGATTCATTTCGATTGTTAATCGCATTTTCGGTGATTGTGAGAGATGACTATCGGCGCTGGACCGAATATCGAATCTTCTTTGATATTCATTGATGATGAGTATAATGCATAGCTTTTAAAAAATATTTGAAAGCTTTGCCTTTAATCAATAACGTAGATATCGACACAAATACTAGAAGAAGAATTCTAATGACGAGGATAGCTATGCAAGCATTGTGACTAAGATACGTCTCATTAGATCACTAAATTTTTTAGTCTGCTTAGATAGTGGTTTCTAAAACATGATCGTGAAGATGGATCCTTCTATTTAATCCCAACATTATTTTTATGCCTGTTAATACCTGATGATGAACTTAATTATCAAATTGTCGAAGATTAGATGCATTCGATATATAGTGTTGAGAAGAAAGCTCTAAAGTAACATCATCATCATCATACATTATAGAACCCTGGCCTCATCCAACACTCTTCTCTAACAATGGAGAGACAGAAAGACTAGTTAACCATAAGCCTTTTCGACAAAGTCAGAGTCTGGCCACTCCGATGAGGTCGGAATATCCAGTTGCCGCTCATCTTGTTTTGTCTAAGCTTAACATTTAAACCCGATATGTGAAGACAAGCCTCATGAGAGTCATGTAGAGCTTGACTTTAGTCTTGCTTGAGAAGAATCTCGACCGTAGATACTGTTGAATTTCAAAGTATCAGTATTGGTTAGTTACATTATGTTTTGTAATCAGTGAGCGGAGATTTGTGAATTCTTGCACGGCCTCGAAGCTGTACTTTTCGAATCTTCAACAAGCAAAGGGATTCAAGGATTTGTCTATGGCATATAGGGATGTATTTTTTCATGGTTTTGTTAATTCTCAGCCTCGTGCCAATTGTCGCTCTCATTATTTGCTGGCATGCATCCTTGAGATCTGGCCACAATGTCTATGACGTTCGCATAGGCAAGAAACTGTATTTTTTAAGGATGGTGCTAAATGTTTCCACGCCAGAGTCTCTTATTACATCTTCGAATGCTAAGGTAAACAGCAAACATGATAGAGCATCACCCTGTCTAAAGTCACGATGATCCTGGAATCTCCAGAGAACTCAGATTGAATACGTACTTTGCATCTGGCCTCCGACATTGCTAGCCTTATAACGCTTGAGGATTATTAAGACTCCTCATTGCCTCTTAATTATGCCTGCAAACTGTGTCATTTACTATTTTGAAATCATTAAATGACATGTTCAATGTTTAATTCTTGCGATTTTTCCAAAATCAGAAAACGTCAGTCAAAAAATTCAAAGTAACATGAATGGTCAAAATAGCCAATGTATCTTCAAGATTTATACAAGAGGAATGAATTACCATAATACAACTAAATTTCAATTCTTTGTTGCTTCATTTTCATGAGATACGTTGAAAGTCAGCTTGGAGAGATAAATGAAGACGACTACTTTGACGTACTTAGACTTTAGATCGCTGAATCGATCCGTGAAATAAAATTATGGGATACAAGTGATGGTGTAATGTCTTTAAAATAACTAATATCTTCTTATTCGTAGTAGAAACTAGGACTTATTGTCTTATTGACTTACGTGCTTTTAAGATGACATCATAATTGAATCACGATAATCATCAATATTCCAATTCTTTGTGGCATTAAATTGAAAGATGGAGAAAAGCAGAAAATACAGCTTAGAGAAACTAACACTAAGTAGCACATCTTCAGATCACTGAATCTATAAATTGGATTTAAAAATATAGTGGTAGAGAAACAATAGTTAGATCCCATGCTTTGGTAAAGAAGACAAATCTTTTAACCTCCATAAAACATTGTTTTGCTATCTTCCGCGGTGAAGACGGGGACCATTACGTTAACAGGTAGATGAAGACTAAATGCCTTTAAGATATAAGATGGAAAAGTTCATCAATATAAAATAGAAAATCAAAAAAAGCAGTTAGTAACGCATTAAGATAAGTGACGAGAAGTACGGTTGAAGAGATTTAAAAATAACGTACGTTTAAAGGAACAGGACAACAAGATTGAAGCACAAATATCAATAATATGTCTGGCTTCGTATTCTGAATTAGTTTAAATACATTGCGAGTATAGGAGAAGATAGCTTGAAGAGACTAACATTTCTATTAACTCTTTGAAACACTGCATTTTTAAAGAACTGATGAAGAATCGTTCATATTAAGCCTCACAATGGTCACGTTCTTTAGATCCACAAGTAAAAGAACGACCAAAAAGCCGAAAATATCTTAATTCTTACTATAACAACGTAATGTTATGTCTTTAAAATCATCGACATCTTCAGATTATTTAATTATTACATTTTTTAAGATCTGATGCTGGGCCTGGATACTTCAGCTTTCATGAATGCTTCAACAATTCTTTAGATTGTTGAACCTAAGAAGAACTAAATAAGGTATGTCCAAATTAAGATTAAAAACTAACAGTAATAGCTTAGTCAGTCCAAGTTTAGGACATAATCTCGATTAAATTGATTAATCAAGATGAACTGTATCTAAAGGTCGACGTTAAAATCCAGGACTAGATAAATAAAAAAATAGCACCTATAAAAAGCTATACAATCATTAGCTTATCGCGTTCTTTAATCTTTAATCTAAAAAAGAATCACTCAATCCCGTGGCCCATAAGCAATAACTTACATCGACGCGTTCCGCAACACATTTTAAATCGATTTTTTTGTTCTGGAAACCGCCATTGCACAATTTGGCGATTTAAGTATACGTGTATCAAAATTACAAGGTTGCCGGTGGCTGTTAGCCCTAACAAGGTGCCAACAAACAGAGGCGCTGTTTACCCTAATAACAGGGCGAAGGCGAAGGGCCCGGGGGTCCGGACCTCGAGAGTGTTGCTAATTCGGCGGGCGCCTTCGTACCAGGTGTCAGTCACCGTTTATACCTGCTCGCTTTCAAAACTGATTTTGTATATCGAAATAAAACAATCGGGGGGCTATTACCGCATATTGATTATGTGTGGGGTTGGGTTTGGTTTTCTCTTTTTATTTAATCGAAGAACGTAATGCGCGCGTGGTGAGCTTTCTGAAAGTAACGCCTCATTTCAACGATAAAAACCAATGGTAAATATATTGCAGATGCTACCGTGGAAGATATGGAAGATATTTCATGACTTAAAATAAAAATCGTGTTATTTAAAAACCGTGTAAAGAAATGTTGGTACCTTTTTATAATCTTGATTTTTTCCCATCCTCGTTCTATTCTGAATCTTGACGGCATATTTTCTTCAAATATTATCTGTATAGCTCACTAAAATTAAATATTATGCATATTAATAATTTTATATAAGAAAAATGCAAATAAAATAGCTTTGAATATACAAACCTTTGACATATTTTCGAATAAACTCTGGTGTTGTTTTTCTCCGAATAAATCCGGATAAATTTCAGGTGTATTCTTCCATAATAATGACTGGGAAGGATCTGGAATATAATTTATTATATAATATTTTATACACATAATATTTAAATATTATTTTAAAATCTAATTATTTGAGTTAACACTACTAAATAATATCTGTTTTTGTCTATTCAATATTAAATATTGATTTAGTTCATTACAGTCACCCACCCTTCAATAACGAAAAAATCAGGACGATGTTATAGAAATCCGCGTTAAAGAAGCCCAGATATACAAAATACAAAATTTGAGAATTTAATTTTGTAATTGAACTAAATTGTTTTCATTCGCATATTTTAATCGTACTTGTTCTATTTTTAGAAAGATGGAAAGATGTAATTTGAACTTGAAAATTTACACTCTGGAATGAAGCGCTATAGGAGGGACTGTCGAACACGTTATACAAAGCTGCGGTTTGGCAGAAAGCGCTATAGAAGGGTTTAATGTTTAACCCATCCGTCACGGTGGCTTTGAAAACAACTGTGTCGACCGAAGGGGATCTCTCAGAGACCCCACATTTCAAGTCAATATATTATATGACAATATCTTATCATTTTTTTAAACAATGGATTATTCTAAGAATTAAAATCATCATGTTTCACAATTTGGTTGATATTTTGGATTTCTTAAGTAATCAATATGACACGTTTCACTCGCAATCGACACATCGTACCGGATGTAAACGAGAAAAAACATTGCGCCCGTGACTACAGAAGCAAATAATGATGTTTTTATTATAACAATAAATATTTATAATATTTATTCGCTCGAATTTTTAGACAAATACAAAAGGTTGTGACATGCAGGATTTGTATTAAAAGAGTTATTGAGAAAAACTTGGAGTCCCCAATAGACCCCATCGGCACGGCTAGGATAATAAAAACTATTAATTTCTAGTTATTGCTACACTTAGTCTTTGTTAGAAAAAAGTTTTGTACTTTAACAATCTACGTTTTATCAAGTTAATCGCTTTCGCAGGTGATTGGTTTATATAATACGTATTGTTATATAAATCATTAAATATTTATAGTATTTAATGTTCATTTAATAACCTTCAATAAATTAAAAGCCGCTATCTACAATAGGATCGCAATAATTCGGCTATTATGGAACACCTTGTAATTCGACAAGATGGAGGCGATTGCGATATGATTCCGAGATTAAACCAAAGTAAACTATACATTTTAATACGGAGTAAAATATGATTAAATTATTACGTGAAGTATGATAATACTGATTCCGCCATGTTGAACTTTTGATACTTCCGCCATTTTGAATTTATTGTATATGGACGATACATCTTAACACCGAAAAATATGACCATCAGATTTGTTGATAATATACGTTTCCGATTATAATTCTCAATCAAAGTTTAATGAGAGCGATTGCTTGCGTTTGCATTAATTGATTTGAATTTGTCGATTGGATATATAATATTACCGACGGCGGTATCGCAACGCCGCGAACATATCGCGATAAGATCGATCGCGCACTCCGTCACCGGCATCGGCTGGCGCGCAGCATCGATACATTCGCCAAGTGCATAATCGATCGGCATTATATGCAATTATGCGTTTCGAGCCGAGAAATAGAGTCGCGTGGATCGCGTGCGCAACGCCACTGCGTTTAATAACGCCGGAACGGAACTTTATAATTAATATGCGTTAATAAAGCAATGCAGCTACACGTTTATTAACATGTAGCTGAGAGACAACAAAATAACATTATTTATTGACGTCGTATGCCGGGCGAATCAGCTGGGCCCCACCGACCGATGCCGATTGACCGACACTCGTCAATTTTTATTCTTCGTTGTGAAAAAAATGGATACAAGCATCGGTAACCGTCTACGTTTTATATTTAACCGATCTGTCACGGCGCACTGTGGGACGGATCATTAATTCAACTATCAAAAAAATGCTTTTACAAACCTTTAACTTTGACTGATTTTTTACAGCATGGTCTGTCCTGGTAAAAAGTTATTTGACTGTTACAGAGTGTAAATGTATGCAATAATGGCAATAAAAAAAATCCTGCCACTTTCGTGCACTTTTTGAGTAATTTTAATCTCATAAGGACAAAAACAAACGAGCGACATATTTGTATTATCATCATCATCATTTGCCAGCCACAAGGCTCTCACTCGCTGAAGGCAGGCCTTACCAAACTCTCGCATGGCAGTCGAGGCCAAGGAACTGAGTCCTCACACGACATGAGGGCCTCCTTTCTGTGTCCATACCTGCGGGGACCTGGAGTTTCGTCTTTGGTATGCGGCTCTTTTTGCAGTGCTCTCTCTTGGCCATTGCTGGCATTTGACGTACATTTTCTGGGTCCATGTTGGTATTTGATTTGTTCCTCCTCCTCGATCCTGTAGTCCAGGCAAGCAGGAGGGGGCTCTTATTCCTGATATCTGTTTGTTCTTCTTCTCTAAGGCGTTATCTGCTTATAACGAGTCACAAGTGACAAGTAGCGAGTGACCACACACACACACCTATATAGATATACACATGCATGCATATGCACATCTGCCCAAAACGAGTCTCAAGTAGCCGGTCGCAAGTGATTATTAGCCCTGTCACGCAATAGCAACTTTTCATTAGGCGGGAAAGACCCCCGTGAGAGGGTCCCTAGGAAAGTTAGCTGGGAAGAGGAGCTGAAAGCTCTGAGACTAGAAACAATTATTGGTCAACAGATTAGGGTTTTCCTTCCCAGGATATACTGGCTCTGTTGTGAGAAATTCGTTAGAGACCAGATTTATTTATGCACACATATTTTTGCACTATTTGGCACTAAGTTCTATATAAATATATATATAGGAATTAGTTTTATATATTGTTTATTCCAAACGAAAGTTTTGATGAAGAAGTTATAAATTTGATAGTTTTTGAATAATAAACAACTTTTTTTTATATTTCATTAAATATTGTATTTTTTTGTCTATTATTTATAAAAATATTGTTTTTAGTTAATACTCAACGCTGGTAATTTAATATACAAAATTATACAGAATAATATGGCATAATTGTGAAATTTTCATAGCTGTTATTTTTAAATATTTTATTAAATATATTCTTAAGTTTTATTATTTAATATCAAAGAATATATCTTTGGCTATATATATTCTAAATTTCATAAGTCTAGCTCAAATAGAAAAAAGTTACAATTTTTTGGAGTTAAATTCATGATCCGTCCCACTGTGCGACGGCTCGAAACCAACGGCTCTGGCCGATGGGGTATATTTTATATGAAATGAATGTATGAAAATATACCCCAATAATTGCAAGTCAAGAATTGATAAATTCTTCGACAATGCCATGACATTTGTTTTAAAAATGGATTTATCTAAGAATAAAAGTAGTTATTCATGATATGCTTTATAATTTGGTCGATATTTTGTATTTCTTAACTAATTAATATGACGCGTAAACTCGACAATGTTTCGCCGCGACTGAGATATGCTCCCGGCTCATCGCATGTGGTTTCACCACTTGCAGAGCACAATATTTTTTCTCGCTCGCACTTACACATGCGCAATGTTTTTTCTCGCTCATATCTGGGACGGAGTAATAAAAAACAGACTAACTGCGGACAATAAAAGTCAATGATTATTTATATATTCATTCTTTAGACTTTTTTAGACAAATACAAAAAGTTTTGGTCATGTAGGATTTATATTAAAAGAGTTATTCGAGAATTGACACGGTTAGGTTAATAAGCATATATTAGGGTCTTCTAGGAATGAGTAAGGTAATAGACTTTACTCATTCCTAGAAGACCCTAATTTGTTGACCAACTAAAATACTGCTTAAGACTCAAAGCATGCTTAGTACTAATCACATTTAGTAATTAATAGTAGTAATAAGTTATGCAATCATCTGATAAGCTTTTTATATAATTAATCAGCAATTTTCTTCTTGTCTCATACTTATCCTTACCAATAATTTTTGTAACGACTTTTACGATATCACAATAAATTGAAGTTTTATTGAACGTTTATGATATTGGTAGTACAGTCAAATTTGATTTTTGATGAAAATCATATTGAAATTAAGTCGATTATGGGGTTACAACCCAATAATTTTAAACCTAATTTTAAGGGTCCTGGCTACCTAAAACAATTGTTTCAAGGTCTGCAATAAGGTGTGGAAATCACCAGACACAACTAAAGTCAAAACCGATATTTTTTGCGCGTCTATTTACTTCTGACACCTTTGTATTTGTAAAATCGGATCAATAGAAATCGCGAAATATTATGACGCTTTCTGTAAATTTTATTTTATTCTCAAACTGATATTGAACCATTAGAGCGTAACGCCCTAAACATCATCGGAATTCATTACAACCCATCCATTATTCCATTATAGTATATAACTCTTCAATTTGTATCGTTCAATATAATAGTAATTTGTGATAAAATATTACTGTGGTTCTTAAATTTAAATTTTTACATACAATAAAATTAAACAAAAATAAAATAATATACCGGAACTACCCTCAGTGGGCCAGATGCTTCGGGGATGAGTTTCGTCACGGTTTTTTCACCATGTTTTTGTACGAGCCCAGTTTTAATTGATTAGTTTATCGCGCTGTCCGAACACGCAGATCGCAGTCGGTTAATTACCACTGATCTTTGTCAGAAATGAGGGTCTTTCATGCCAGAGCTTCTCAATATATATTTTTTATTTCAATCGTTGTAATGCTAGAAACGTTTATTTCATTCAAAAGTTTGAGAGTTGTCGAAAATGTTGTATCATTGCCCATATGGTGCACGATATCCACCTCCTCATCCAATTCCACCATCAGTGGTCACCTGTGTATGGCACCAGACATGCAGACCTATATTAATTTAGACATGGACCCATTTTTAACTTTGCAGTTATAATTGAGACCCTCGGCACGTGCAAGAAATGATATATCGCCACAGCACCTGATGCAGCAAAAATCGACAAAAAAAATCATATCTCAAGATTTACATGAAAAAAAAAGCGATCGAATGACCCTTTTCGTTTAGGCCCTTTATAAGGTTTGTATTGTAAAATTGTCATTGCATCAAAACGATGTAAAACACCCGCCGACACGGAAACCCATTTATTGAAATTAGTCCCGGGTCCCTGCGACCGCAATTGTTATCCACTTTGTTGAATGGCCATATAGTTAATTTAATGCATACATCGGGCCTTAATTGGGACATTTGGCACACGACCGCCATACCATAGGGTCATCACAAAAAAAATGCAATAAAACAAAAAAGGTGTCCGATAAGGAGGCGACACGAGACCGGCTGGCGCATCCGACCATATGGCACTGCGCGTTCCGCATTACAGGCTCCCAATTTATTTTCAACTAATTCGTTTGGACCCTCCACGTAAAATTATTCGGCAAAAATGATAATGATACTATTAATTTTTTCCGTCGAATATGTATCGGTTCTTTTTTTTAATTGCGGCAACACTGAAAACATGGCGTCGATTAACGCGCAAATTATTTTATCGCTTAAAAAAATACATTTTTTTAAATAATGGGATATTAATAAACGATAATTAAACCTACCTGTGATGCCTTTAGATTTTCGCTCGGGCTCAGTGGAATAACGTGGTTTTAAGTGTCACCATATTTAGTGAGGGGCGTGTCATTCTCTCTGCTAGTGTAAGTATGTGTTATAATGGAATTATGTCGTAACCAGGTCTTTGAACCGTTATTTTTCAAGATTTCGCTCTGATACTATTAACAAAAAATAATTGGGTTTTTCAGTGATTTTTTTAGCTCTGATTTATAAGTGAATCGGAAACTTAAAACTATTTATATTGTCGGATAGAAAAATCGAAGATGAACCGAAAATATGTTCTTTTTTCATGTTTTTTTTGTTTAATAAGTATATATACATATATTTTTTTTTTAATATTTTATAATAAAAAATAAAATAATATTTTTTGTATTGATGGTTCACTACGAATCACAAAATTTGATCTACAAATTTAATGAATAGTCTATACTTTAAGAAAATGGCTCTTTAAACGACAATCTTTTCGAATTATTCTATAATCTGATTCTTTTTTCGACACGAAATTTTCAGTAATTAAAAATTATGTTTTTTTGTGTCGACATTGGTTTTATTGAACTTAATGCTGTTTTTAGAGGTTTAATTTTCCAGTCGTTTCGTATTAGTTTTATCTACCTTTTCAGTGTCCGGGAAAATTCATCAGCTATTTGTTCCATCTTGGATTAACCCTAAACATCGTTGTGTAGCTACAGTTGCGATATTTTTAAGGAAAAGGATCTGACAAACTTTCCTCAGCTCAATGATTATAAATGGGTCAACACATTGTTTTTTACAGATCCTTTTTTAACCTTTTTACAGACTTTTTTAGTATTAGCCCAAAAAAATTTTAACAAACTAGTTGAACCGATTTTTTTAATTTAATTAAAAAAGGAATGTATTTTTTTAATTGCATATCAGATCAAACCTATAGATGCATCTTACTCAGTTTGCCAATGAATATCACTTTTAATAAATTTGTAAAAAAATAGAATGATAGATTCCCACTCTACCCATAGATTCGACTAAAAGTGGACGGAGCGAAAGGGGTTAATATTAAATAACTAAATTTAAAATTATAATCATGAGAATCTGAAAAAAATCGTTTGGCAACGATTACCAGAAATATCCTGGAATTAGCGTTGGCTTTATTCATAATTTTTCCCCCTTGTACTTGATGATTTCAATAATTATCTTAAAAAACCTCAAAGTCCCAGATAACCGAAGTAAATTACTAATAGTTTCTTATTTGATTTTTAATCCTTGGGATTTGGCCTAAATAGCCGGTATTCTAATTAAAATGAATCAACTGTATTTGGTAGTAACACGGCATCCGAGTTTAGTTTTTTTTCGAATTTTGACATACCAACTCAAAAGGTTAGCCATCACTGATCTATATCCATAGCCACCTATTTCTCAGGCTTAATAGGTAATTAACGTAACACCTATTTTAGATTGAATTTTAATAATTTATCATTTCAGCCTTTGAACCTAATTTCTCGACAAAAAAGATTCTCAAAATATTAAGAAATTCTCGAGAAAGGGGATTTTTTTGAGAATTCTCTATCCCAATCTGTACATGTATTCAATAAATAAGTAGTTTGAGTACTAAGTAACTTTAATTAATAAATGTTAAAAAAAATAATATGAATATCAATCCAACTGAAATAATATTTAAAAAAAATAACCAGTGTCGTGGTTTGACACTGGTGGGAAAAAGTGCAAGAAACTCATTTCCCTTACATCTTTAGAATCTTTATATGGGTGAGTGACACTTTGGCATCTTTCTGTTATGTCATCTATCCATCGTAGTCAAATAAATAATTAATAATATAGATTTTAATTATATAATAATATAATGATGAAAAATATATATTTATACTAAAAAAACGATCATTATATTCCGATTAAAATGTTTTAGACACTACGACCACCGATACATCGTATTCGGCGGTTTTAGGCTAAATAGCAGGATATGATATATCGTATTTTGGCATCCTAAGGGTTAAGAACGACTAAATCTACGCTCTTTCCCTATAGAGCATATATATGAAATCTTCAGCGTTAGTTCCTCATTTATTTGACAAAATCTGATTTTAAAAATTAATTTCAACAGGTAATATATAGGCAGCCCTCCTATAACGGAGAATTTGGGATCACGTTATAGAAACCCACATTATAGAAGCCTTGGTATATATATCCAAAAGTTTAATATTTAAAGATACTACCATAATTGTCAGAATAGATAAACTAATCTTATTTGGTTCTGCAAGAGAGACACCAATAAAATTGTTATGGCCAAATAAATAATAACCGTCAAACGTCTGACAACTGATTTTTAATATTTATCTCTAATAAAACGAAGACAAAACTTATGTTCTTAATAACTATGAGATAAAATCAGTGGATATTTAATTATATTATATATTGAGCATTATAATAATAAAATAAAATGTATTAATATTGTAAAATGGTCCATAAATCATTTAGATTTATACACAATATTGGCAAACCCGGTTGACACGACCTATTCAATTATCGTCAGATTTTCGTAACAAATCTGATACGTTGCACTCGATACTTGAGTGTAATAAAAATTTAATTAAAAAATCCGATCGAATCCACAGATATACTTAAGAACAGGATGTTTGGCAACGGTCGCCATATTTACTCCTCAGCGTTCTTAATTGCGTTAATCGAATGGGAAAAGTATTGAAAACCTTCGGTAATAATAACGGCTAGACAAAAAAAATAGTAACCAAATCGTGACCGACCCGTAAATATTGACATCTTGTTTATGGCGAATAGTGAATTTAATGGTGTCCGCATAAATACAATCATTGCGAACTGGTCGATTTGTGTCAAAATTTACTTACACTGAAATTCGTTTATGCAATATCGACTTTCGAAAACTAATAAACTTATGCTACATTATATTTAATATTTATTCATCTCGATAAAAGTATACGACTATCTATTTCGTTGGAAAAGCTATATTATTTCCATTTCATCGTAAATCATACAAAATATAAACCTATAAATGAATTTATAATAAATTTATTTATGGATAATAAGGCGATTTATGATAATATGTTATTAAAAATACGTTGAGAATAATTATTTATAATTAAATTAACATTTATTATTATAATATATCAGTAGTGACATCTTTTGGCCAATGTTTTATTTAAATACAATATTATTAGTCATTAAATTACAAGGATTAACATTTATTCAAACTATCATGTATCTTCTTTTGATTAAAATGCTGTATGTATAATTTCTGATGATATAAAAAATAAATAATTTCTCGAGAATTCTCAGGATTAAATGCACTTAAAAATAATATATATTATTATTTATGATATACATTGAGCGATTTAGCAAATGTTTATCGAGTTTCTTTTTTACGCGAATTTTTATACGTTTATTTAAAAAGAAACTAAGGATAATTCCACTAATTATTTTGTTTATTTCCATAAATAGAGTAATATTTAAAAAAAAAAATAAGATGTTTTTTAACATAAATTTATCTAAATTTTAATTTTTAGAATCATTCTACTAATTTATATTACAGTACTGTATTTTTATGCGATTTTATTTGCCGCGTAACAAGAGGATCCTCGTTTAGATCGTCTTTTTTAAGAAATTTTAGGCTTTATGCACAAATACAGAAAGTAGCGAGAACCTTATTTTTTTATTTAACCCTCTAACTGCTTAACAACGATATATCGTATCCATATATTTTTTTTGTAAAGATAGTTTCTCATCCTTATTCAATATATTTATGCGTAATCAACCCTCCTACAGCGTGTACTGCAATCCCCTCTATAATGCTATCTTCTAGATGGTCGTTTTCTACAAAATAATACATTTTTAAAGTTAAATTACATATTTCGTAAATATGTTATACATTGCCGTACAAAATAAAAGTCAATGGCTTTTGGTGGACAACAAAATAACAATTAAAAACCTAATCCCAAATTGTGTATGCCCCTAATCTTCTATATGGCGGTTATATATAGAGCGGATTCTATCTCGGTGCTATAGTAGTGTCGACTGCAATTATAAACCTACGAAATAAACTTATGTCATGTATCAGAATAAAAATTCTTTAAAAAAACTATGAAAATCTAGCTGTTGTTTAAAAAAACCTTCAGCCGCGTAAAAGAAGACATGGAGCTCATACAAAGTCATGAATCCATACCCGGATATAAAAAAAAGACTGGGAGCTCATACAATATGTAGGGATACGTTCCAAAAAAAAACGCGTAAAAAAAAGATATTCAAGGAATATATAATTTATGAATATTACAAAAATAATCGATGTCGTTATAAAAGCTTTTCTTACTTTAAACCCCTGGTCAAGTGTATATAAATTCTTCAATTATTCCCTTCAATTTTGGTAAAAATTACATAGCTCCTTGTTTTTTACGCGGTTTTTAGTAGAAGATAGTCGCGATGCAAAAAACCCGCAGAAATCGGGAGATACAATGCATGATTTAACCCTTTAGCTGTATCGTTGTTTTATGTAGGCACAGCTTTGACTAATCTTCCTCCATACATCGATCTCTGTCCCAATAACTAAACGGGAAATTAAAGCCAAAAGATCATTCTATGAAATCATGAAATTTCTTTTAATCTCTCTATCACACACAATGCCAACATTGAGCAATCCGTCATCTAACTGGTTCACATTTTTTCTTGCCCTGCCAGATCTGTAGATCGGGCATTACGCGGTGGGGGCGTAGCCCCGTCACGAGCGCCGGCGACACCTGTAGACCCTAAAACCTGGCGGCGGTATGTGGAGCACCTCGTGACGAGCTGGACCCAATACCCGGCGGTGACCTCTCTCTCGGTCTGGCATTGTCCACAGTCCGGGTGATTCAGTCGAAAGTTGTTTTGTCTCTTTTTTACAGAACCGTTTCCAAACAACAACGGGTTGCGTAATGGCGGGGTTCCGCTTCTGCTGTCTACTCCACTACGCCTACGATTGAGCAATTCCAGCTCGTTCGGACCACAATTCCGTCACAGGTATCACATATCATGCAGAGTTATGGAATCTGCTACCATCACGAACCGACAACGTAATCGTGTACGTTTCCGCTCACTTGATGAAACGTCTGGCGCATTCCTGGCGTGCCCGTTGACGACGATATGATTTGTGTTGGGTGCAGATCCGCGCAAGGAGGACATGCGACCGAAGCTGAACTGGAAGGCCTTCGCAGCGAGACTACTAAATGAGAACCGTGATAACCCCAGGGATGTCATTAAGAATAATTGCAATGCTACAATACTCTGAAACAATGTAAAAATCGCTTTACTTGCTTAACAAATCCCTCGATTTGTGCGATAGCTAGATTCCGCATATATCAAATTCGAGTAAATGGAGACACAGTGGGCAAATCACTGTCATCATCAACTAGAACAACTCGTCATTACAAAGATGGTGATCTGATTAATATGTGCAAGCTTCAAGCGAACGCTAACAACAAGGACCTTCAATCATTTATACAGAATGATATTATAAGAAGTTTTTAAAGAATTCCTAATAAAGAGTTAGTGCTTTCAAACCATTAGGGTTTCAAACCATTGTTTTATCTTCAAACAGTCCCACGTCAAGGGATATCCTTACAATTCTGGTGACTTTATTTAAAAGAAGCCTGAATGACCCAGAAAGCTAAACATCTGCCTCTGGATGTATCTGATGATTTTGATACATCTTCAAATGGGTAATTCTATCTATCGGAGCAATGCTACTACAAATGTTACGGTAGTTAAACTTCTTCTTGTGCCATGTCTTTGGTTGTTTAACTTCTGGATCTCCCAACTAGGCCCACTTGCATATGTTGCGGAGCCCCGACAATTTCTTACTTCCTAACCACTCGTTTATATACTATTTATCCCTCCATGATGTATCCAGAAGCTCTCCCTCCTTGTTAAGAAGTTGAAGTACGATTGTATTCTTGACGCGTTCCGTCCTTTGAATCTTCTACATTCTTCAACCACATTTAAAACACTTCCAGACGGTTATTGTTTGCTACCAGCAACGACCATGCCTGACAACAATCCAGAAGTACAGACCCCACGCAGCGTAGAAGACGGATCTTCAAGTAGAGTCAGCGACAACATAGTTGTTTTACATTCTCATAAAAGCATTTCTCACCATTTCAATCCTGACATTAGTAGGTGTTCTCACCTATGTGTTCGTCTAAACCTGTTCGTCTTGTAATGTTAAAGGTTTTGGTTATTTTAAATATTAAATGTTAAAACCCATCACTAACACGTGATATAGACGCCTTGAATATATAAGATTCAATACAAGCCTCAGACAAAGCCTTACTAACTGGGATCTTCAATAACAGATGAGACTACAGTTTTTTTACGTCAAATACACCCGTTTGCAAATCAAATGCATCCTTTTGCAAAATCAAATGCATCCTTTTGCAAATCGAATACAACTTTTTACAAATCAAATACAACTTTTTGCAAATCAAATGCACCCTTTTAAAAATTAAGTTAAACAATTAAATATTTTTCAATATATATACTTTTTTTATCAGTTCCTTCAAAAATGTAAAAAACGGGTTCAACTGTAATTTTATAGTACCCCGAATTTACGTTTTCCCACTAATTACGTTTATTTTTGTCAGTTCCTATAAAAACGTATAAAAACGGGTTCCACTGTATTTAGTACCCCATATTTACGTTTTCTCACTAATTACGTTTTTTTTATCAATTCCTTTAAAAATGTAAAAAAAAACGGGTTCCATTGTATTTAGTACCCCGAATTTACGATTTCCCCTTTTTACAAATCAAATACACCAAAAAGTTATATTTGATTTGTAAAAAGTTGTATTGATTTGCAAAAGGGTGCATTTGATCTGTAAAAGGATGCATTTGATTTGCAAAATAATGCATTTGATTGGCAAACGGGTGTATTTGACGTAAAAAAACTGTAGCTTCGCTGGTTGATGATTCTGACACTGAAGCAGAGCTTGCAACAATCTGTTACTACTAGCATCAGCTTAAAGTAACATATTGGCGTAGAAAAACTACGTCACATTATTATAAGCTTCTTTGGAATGCTACAGCATTTTTAATAACAGGGATGTTATTCAAACTCATAAAAGAAAGTATCAAATAAGAAGATTGTGGATTCCTGCGCTATTTTTTTCTATTTCCCAAGCTCTAGGGGAGGCTCATCCGTCTTCATCCTGGACTGGGATGGTTGTCCTCCATGTTAACTAGGCTCTTCGAATACAGGTCGCAAGCCATAAGCCACAAGAGCTGAGCTGTCATCGCGCGGATTGTAACAATAATAATCGGACGTGGTCAGAGCCGATTCGTATTTAATTTACCTCTGATCGGCACCTTCGATATCACATCCGTCACCGAATTGGCACGAATGACGGCTTGGGCTCCTCATAGTTCCATAGAATCTACGGAATCAAAATTGCGCCCAACCGCGATCGCGACCACGTCCGATACCGATACCCAACTACCTTTTGGACAAATGTATCGCCTTCTATAGAGAGAAAGATGGAAATACAACGGTAATTGAGAAAAAAAAGCTCTACAGGCTCGGTGGGTCCAGAATAGTTGCTTAAGTCAAATAAAATATATAAAAACGACAAAATTCAGCACACTTCAATGACACCTGTTGGAATTTCGGCACGTTTAACAGTGATTTGAATTAAACGACGCCGTTTTTCGTACACGTTCCAATCGAAAATATCACAATAAATTTATTGAAAAAACGTGCAATTGTCAGATTTTTCAAAGCGAGCCATCGATACACCTTTGTTCGCATCCCATGCGCGGCGGCATAAATAAAGGGGAAAAAAGTGTCCCGATTCCGGCCCGTCACGTTTTCTTTCAAAACTAATTTCGGTAAATTGTACCGTCGGCGAATCAGTGTCCACGGATCGGACACACACAATCTGTATCATCCTCGTCTGTGATTTATGCCGACACTGCGAATCCACAATACTTTCATTGTCTCGTTGGCATTTGCGGCGGACTTTCCAAAATGCGATTTGGCAATTAACAAAACAACGCAAATGCTATTCGTTTGACAAACGATTTATACGATCACGTTTGCTCAGACTTGTGCAACGGATTTGCATAATTATCGATCGGATCGTGAACGGCGACGATTAGCATTTTTTTCTTCAATCCAGAAAACTACCCTTGTTTCGTGTAAATGGATAAAACGACGAGGAATAACCCATCGTCAATGAGTACCGAGACATACGATCTTAATCTTCGAATCGATGCCCTTTGAAACTGTAGAAATTATAACAATATTAAGTTATACAAAGTTTGATAAACAATAAATAAACAATAATCACATTTTTATAATATATAGTATACATATCCTTGACGTATCTTGACATAGGTAGCCATATTAAATTCTTACGTTATAATTAGCTACCAAAAAAGTTTCAATTGCTTTTAATAACCTAGAACGAGGTTCAGGTAGACCCCCAGGGGTCTACAGAAGTTTGGTAAGGGACTATTGTGTTCTAGGGGTCTATGAAGGGTCGATGTTTTGTATTTTAAGATTTTATTTAATTTTTAAATTCATATAATTATATATTACTACTGCTAGGATGTTTAGCGTTTCTAGAAAAAAGTGATAAAACTTTAGTAGAATTTCTAATATTTTTTTTTGTGATTTAATATTCTATGACGGATGCGTGCAAAGAGCTCCGCGGGCGAACGTATTTGCATCACTGCTGTAGATAAAAAAAAAACATGTAAGGGGTCTATGAAGGAAATTATTTAGTTAAAAGTAGGAAAAAGGTTGGGAGTAATAAAATTAGCTGAAATTCAAAATAACTTCTTAGATCAATTAAAAAAAAAACAATATATCATTTAGTAATTATACGATTTTGATCCTTTGCTCACTGACTATTTTGATGAATGTTATACATCTAACCCAGCTGCTCGATATTTTTTAAGTGATTCTTGACCCTTGTGATAATTAATATATGTATATTACTTTTGCATTTTTTCCTTAAACTGAACGTCTTATTAATCTTCCGCAATATATATTGTAACTAGATTTTAATAATCCTTATAGAATCATTTATTTTTTTTTTATTTTTGAGGAAATAAGAAATTGATTTAAAATTCGCGAGAATTTACAAGAATTCTCAAAATATGATAGGAACTTATTTTTAGAATGCTTTATTTATCGCTGGCTGTCGATGGTATCACTTGTGTAAAAATGGAAAATATGGAGAGAATTTTACATTTTTTCTTACTCTGATGATTTGATGATTGATAATATTAGTATTGTAATTTATTATATAAAGCCGTACTTTTTATTACGCTCCATCATCTTCATGGGGAAATGTTAAAACAGGTCATCACCATCATTGCTATTACCAATATATTCCGTAAGGTCTGATACTGCCTTAAAATAACAGTAATTTTATTTTATGTTACTTTACAAGAGCAGTGCTTCGCAAACTAAAGGTCACAATACAATGCATTTAATATACAGCGCCGTATAAATCAAAACCGCACTAATCGAAACTATATCATATATGAAAAAACTAAATAATTGATAATATTTACCGTAAATGCTTGATTTTATTTTCTTCAACGCCATCTTTTGCCTACTGAATAGAGTCATTTACGTTTCTACGTCTCTTAAGTCCTTGTGAGTAAGATTATTTATTACTTAAACAGCGATGGTAAAACAGACATCAAATAAAGAAATTCAGCTAGCAAGAATCCTTCGAATTAACCAATATCAGAAAGAATTGAAGCATCTCTACTACCACTGAGATATTTGTAAGAACAAAGATTTTTCTGTGCTTTATTTTGTATCTATCTTTGAAGAAGTAAGTATTCAAAAAATACTATCTACAATGTACTTGACAAGAATTCTACGATTCTTTGTATCTTGTCTGGCATATAATAGAAGAGCGTAGAAGAGCCGAAGAAAAGAAGAAGTCACCAGTCATGTTAGTCTAACTATTGTATTAATTAGAAGCAGGCTATTGTCTCGTAGCAGCTCTTCAAACCCCCCAATCAAAGAAGCACTGAAGAATACAGAAATAAAAAAATACACCTAGCATAAGTCTTTTTGATTTACCAAAATCAGAAAGAATCGAATCTACTACCACTGAAATACATCTTGTAAAACTGGATTTCTTTGTATTTATACGCTGTGGAGATCTGAATCATCTAGGGGAATCTGTGTCTAAGAAGTCAGATACTTCTTATGGATTATCAATAAGCAATATGTCCATCATCAAAGAATTAAAAATGAAAAATAAATAATGTCCACAACACGAACGACAAGAATTATCTATTTTTTTAGACAATAAATGTTAAATTAAGTAAATTAAATTTGACGAAGAATTTAAGATGCGGTGAAAAAGAACTAATGTATCCATCCATGCAGAGTTAAGTATACAAAAAACTAGCATAGGATAGAACAGCGTGGATGGCCCGAAGAAAAGAAGAAATCACCAGTCACTAAAGCTCAACTAAACCAAAATTAAAAATAGGCCATTGTATAAGAGCAGCTCTTCAAACCCACGAATCGAGGAAACACCGAAGAAGAATCATTCTAATCAAGAATTGTAATGGTTAGGATTTTCAATCATATAGCTAAGAAGAAATAATTAAGAAATCTTATTATGATGTAAACATCGTTCCATATCTAGATCATCGTCAAACAATTATGCTACTAGATTTTTTTTTCAGAACAGATGCTTTTTCTTGAAGATGTCTAGTATTATTTTCCATTTCCAAGTGCTTGATGCATAAATAAGCTTACTTTCGAAGATGTATAAATACGGATAGGTCTGAATTCTGGGTTCAAGTGTAAGTGGGAATATATTCACCAGTTTGTTTAAATCTTTAGTATTGTCATCAATATTGAATAAGTCCCGTAAAGATCCATCTTCTTAAATATGTATTATTCCATGAAGAACATTATATTAATTCTAGTTTACCTTCTTCATCGGTTATTGACCACAATTTTGCCATATTTATGACTTTTTCCAAATAGCAACCTCTCTGCTGTCACATCTATCCACCGATAGTACAATATTGCGGTACAGACATCTTAATTACAATTGTTTATCTGGCCATTAGCGGTGGCTCGTGACCGCCAGTGTCCATGGGGGTACGCCGCGGTACCTTTTGTGTCCGCCAGGGTCACATCACGTTTTCTTCCGTGGACCCCGGAAAAAAAATTGCCGTCAGATGAAGAGAGGGCCGGTCCCACGTGCCTTTGAACTTTCATAAATTATAATCCTAATCGAGTTAACTTCATCTTGACCGCGTGATTTTTATTCCGTATCGTGATTCTGCGATTCGGCCGAATACTCATCGCGCTGGCCGATGTGAAAGTTTTTATGGCCAAAAATCGCATCACGCATCGAAGAAATTATTTTTGAAATTACGCGGGAATTCATTTTTTATTCGTTCTATTTTATTGCCGTTGTGCGGTTTGCGGATATGTCTCGCAATATACGAAGGTCATTCGAGAGGAAGTGTCCCACATTTCTTTTGGGTATTACACATACTTTACTTTCTACGCGTAAATTACATGGAATTTTAATATATTTTGAGTAAATGCCAAGAGCAGAGTGCAAAAGTTCAGAAAAAAGTGGATCGACAATGCAACTTTTAAAAGAAATTCTGCAAAGAACTGAAAAAATAGTTGAATTTTTCAAATAAAAAGCTATCTAACGGAGAGCTTAAACTATAAATAAACAAATTTAAAACCAAACTGATGATTACCGACCCTTAAAATAGTTTTCTGAACATATAAATGATAGATAAAGACAATTTCAGAACAAGGAACCACAGATGTCGCTAGTATGCTATAACTATATTTAAATATTATCTATGTCAAGAAAATAGCATTAATAGATGGCGCTATGTACCTAAATAACTACGTAATGTTTTTCGTAGATAAATGTATAATAGGGACCCCAAGGATTTGGGATCTTCAGTAACAACGTTTGCCCCAATTTATAATGTTGGAATATAAGCAATAAAGTGTATCAAACTGCAGTAGTGGTTTTATTAAGTGTCTGGTTCATGACTTTTTAGGTTGCAACTGGACCGGCTTTGTAGTGAAACCCCTATTCCCTTTTGTTTCACTAGACGACACAGCCACCAGAACCAAATTATAACGGAAATCTTACATAACACTTTAAGAAGATGAAGAAGTTATCGACAAATTGAAGCTATCAAGACTCGAACAGCGATGGGACATTAGAAGAATAAACTATTTCTAATTTTCCCTGTTTATACTCAGTAGAGATTAGATGCATTAAGACAGCAGACAGAAGAGCTTTGCAGATATGGCCCTACTAGAGGAACGATAAGTATGTAGAGAAGCATGTTCTAAGAATGGTGATCTCGAGAAGCAGCAAAAGAAGTCGTAAAACGCGTTTAGGAGTCTTATTTTGAGAATCTCAAGATCTACAGCGAGGAATATGACGCTTTGAAGACGACTGATAAATAAATCTGTCCCTTATAACCAATGCCTCAAAAAAATGTGACAGATATCAGAAGATATATGGCAAAGAAATGCAGAGATACATTTTGTGAGGACTTATTAGTGCTTCTACTTCTTATCGTGTCTGACATAGATGCTTCATTTTGTCAGGAGAGATTTGCATCGGCAGATCTTCCTGTGTCCAGGCAAGGGCTAATAAACCAACTGTTGTTGGTCGAAGATTAGTTTGTGTAGCCACTCCTCACTGTTTTCTATGTCTACAAAACGACTGTTTGAAGTTTGTTGAGCATCAACTAGAGACTTGAGTTTTCTAGAAGTGGTCACGTCTAAACATAATGTATCATAATATCCGTTAAACATCAGTTGTTACAGTCCTCATGTAGTGCTGAAAACAGATGATTAGAATCCTTTAAATGAACAATGTAAGTATTCATTTTCATGATGCTAGGCATAGAGAACGACTGACTGTGTTAGATGCTGGATCTCTTTTATTCAATTTAAGCTAGATTACAGAATATGTCGTGGCCATTGCTCTTCAAATCATTGCTGTTAAAGAGATGTTAAACGATAACCGTCGATTTCTTAAAATATTTAGGTTTATATATCAATTTATGCATCAAAGACGGATGGTACTGCTTCCGAAGAATTTCACCGGGAGCAGTGCAACGCGGTACACACTGCAAGTTCTGCAAAAACCTCATATCGGACACGGCAACGGACGTCACTCAAGCAGATACAATCTGAAATTACGATACGTTCTCCACGGCCATACACCACAGATGATGTATTATCATTGCACTCCGCGCCGTGTTATTGTTCGGCAGTTGTCATTGTTTACATCGGTGTAACATCGACCCGATAACATCGCGGACAATGACGAAAGTGAAAGTGATCGGAAACGACGAAGGCGGACCGAGCTGGCCACTTGCCGTCCGAAAATGTGAGAGCAAGTGGGACCTTGTGACCCCGAAATGGTCTAACAGGACAGAACGGCACCTGTCCACGGCGACGATGACGACGATGACGCAACAGTAAGATCGAGCTGAAAGAGCCGAGTCGACAATTAACGACGCGGAGGACCGCGTGGTCAGAGTCCCGTAAGGTCGCCCCGTCGAAAACGATTTACGTTATTATTTTCCTGTGGGATCCGCAGGTTCAGAGGTTGCAAACAGTAGCTCGTTTTCATCGATCGCTGATAAAATTCACGAAAAGCAATAACTTTGGCTCATTGTGATATTTTCGTGTAGGTAGCCGCAGAAGCAAGCCTCAACAATGGCAGCAGAAGTCGACCCCACGACCTGCCTCAGGGCAGCCGACAAGGAGTCCAGGCCCCGGCGCCAACTTTCAACAATACCTCTCTCCGCCTCTGAACCAAGGATGCTGATCGTATCGCCAGAGACAATTTTCGAATTATGAGCAGTGCCTTCCAAATTCAACATATGAAGCAATCCTCTGCGCGGCTTTCGTTCTTATGAATCTACATTACATGATTAGAAATTGAGATTCCGAGATATTTAACCGTTGAATGCACTCCGAAATCGTGTCGATGCAATTAGTGTCACACGTTTCGTACCAATGTGGAAACATATAGAAGGTGTCAGGCCATAAATCACTCGATCTATCGTTCAATAATGTGTTCTAAATAATTATGCAAATATGAATGTAATCTTCTGCAGTTGCGGCAACGGCGCCAACTCCTCATCGAGCTGCTCGCAAAACAATGGAATCAAACGGTCTTAAATTCTCGAGAGTGACGACAATCGGCAACCGGGGTTACCGGAGGTGGGTAACGTTCCGTGTCCATCATCCACTTCGAATTTGCTTTCGCGGGATTGAAAAGATAAGTGTTGCCAGGTATGCTCGTGGGTCATGCGGCATATGTGTAATTTTAAGTAGTTCCTCATGCATGTGTGGCGAAATGCAGCTGCGGAGGATTGCCATTGTTTCAAAAATGTAAATGGCAAACCGAATTATATTCGAAATCGATTTTGCATAATCATTATGACGAAACAATTAAAGCCACGACTTGAATTGTTTATGTTCGCAATTAAAAATGACTTCTTTTAATGTCTTCAGTTGCAAAATGGTACAATTTCAATTGAATATCCGAGAACTAGATAAAAACTAGGACAACATTTTATGTATTCTTCAAACCGTGATTAATCTTAATGTAATCAATCTTCAAGCTAATGTTGCGATTTCAACAAAGACGAAATACTTCCTAGTTGAAGAACCTTCGGAATAGTTCTAGGAAAAATACCAACTCATTTTAACAGCAGGAGATAAAATAAAAGTTACAGATCTTAAATCATATCCATACACCTTCATATCTTTCCAAATAAAGAACGTGTTTCAGTTAGTCTTTACTACTTGATATTGTATTTATTCATAGAAAATATCTGAACATTTTTCCAGCCGTGCTGATGGGGCCTTTTAATATAAATTATAAACTCTTCCTATGCCTAAAGAATTATTGTTATAAATAATCATTGTCCTTTATTGTCTGAAATTGCGAAAAAAAAAGAAAAACAACAATACTCGCTTCTGATGCACGGGCGCGATGTTTTTTCTCGCGCGCATCCGATATGATGTACCAAGTGCGAGTGAAACGTACGAGTGACACGTGCTGCAAGAGCTCAATCTACGCGCGAGAAATCACCTTGTGTCACTTACGCGTCATATCGGTTAGTTAAAAAATCCAAAATATCCTAAACTAAATTATGAACCATATCATGAATAACTATTCTTATTCTTAGAATAATCCATTTTAAAAATAAATAAGAATTCATCAATATCTTGACTTGAAATGCTTGGCGGTCGCGGTTGTTTTCGACCCGCCGTGACGGATGGGTTAAATTTTTCGGACATATCACCCGGAAACCGAAGTATCGCCTTTTCTAGAACATTGTCAAGGGTAGAAAAAATCTGCGAAAGGCATCTGAACTAGTTTGGGGAGATCAGTCGAAATATTTTTTGAAACATGATAGTTGAACTTCATGTATATTTCTACAGTAATTAGAAATAAATTCTCAATTATTTCCTCTCTCCTCTCTTTGTAGATTATCCATTGAGTCGGTACATCTAGAAATTATGATTTTTAAATATTTCTACAAAATCACTATAAAATATTTCCGTTTTAGGAATAAATTAATATAATTGTAAACGTAACTAACGGCCTCTGCCTTTTTTTGACATCGGCCACGATGTACCAAAGACAATGGGTACGTACCAAAGACAATATGCTGCGTTATTCGCCTCATTCTACGCCGCATGTTATTAAATATGGGCCAATGAATCAGCATTAAATAATATATAACCATCGATTCGCCCCTGCTCGTCTTTAATACACCGTTATTATTTTTAATCACACATTCTGCAAAAACTATGACTCATTTACAACATGACGACCCCCGTCGGCCGCCACAAAAAAGGGCACCGCCGCTGCGTTTTAAATTGCACGGCAGTTAGAACGATACACGGTAGATCACCTGCGATGCCAATTTATCGCGATTTAATAATAGAGATTAGGCGAGATTGAAAGTTTCATCACCCAGACACCGTATTCACATTTACCCCCCGTCGCCGTCTCACCTGCCAATTATCTAATAACACCCTCAGCGGTCAGGTGCTAAAACTGTAGCCTGCGAAATTGGTGTTTAACACCGTTTAGTAACGGGAATCGGTCACGTGCCCTCCGTCTAATAAAAAAAAGCGGAGAACTTATTTATTTTTTTATAATGGCAACACCTCCCGGCGCCATTTTGAATTAATTGCGATGTGCGAACGGCGGGGCGTCTGTATTTGAATTAGATAGATATCGATACAGGTTTTTGTTCTGAAATAATGATTATATTACATTCGGCCCTCTTATAACACGGTTATATGCGTTCAATAAAACAAAATTATGATGCGGATTCATACATATACATATTTATTAAAAATATCAACACTGTAATATTGTATTTAATACTTTTTTGATATCACAATCATATTAATCAATCAATCGAAATCGTATCGATATTGTCGCTAATGTCATTAATTAAGTTGGTAGCCGTTGTTCTTCATCAGCGTTGGTCTTAAGCTCGAAAATTATTAGCAATGCCTCTTGTTTTTTATTCTCATTCATAAACCACCGATCAATTGGTTTTAATTTAATGAATACAGCAGTGTGGTGACAATGGCGACAAGCTCGCCGTGAAGCCAGTTACATAAATAAGTGCGCACAATGTTATTGTCAGGGGAAGTAGTCAGAAGTTGGCTCGCCTGGTTTTCAACTTGACTTAATTGACAATGGACAGCCTCGATATGAATAAAAATAATTGAATATCACCGCACAATCATACGTTCGTGTATTTTGAAATGTACGCTTGTTATGATAATCTTTTTTTGTAATAAACGTTTTCATAATATGACAGTTTTCGTGTGAAATTTGCATTTAAAAAAAGGTTTACGATGGATGGTAGCTTTAGTGGCGCCGAGGCGTGGCGCGTTTCAAACACACGAGGGCGTTATAATCGCAACCGACATGACTTTCTTCCAAATAACTCTGGATCGACCACTATTTCCATGTTTCTACTCCATAATGACAGAATAAATTCTTAAAAATTATTGCTACATAATATATTATTGCCTAAACTTGTGATTTTCACACTGAGTCCCCCTTAAAGTAGTCCCCATTAGATAAGTCAGGCACAGCCACCACATTTAAAGCACTTCTGCGTAGCAATATTGTCTTTATATCTACAATGTAAACGGTAGTAGTTTATTTCATCCTTGTGATTGGATAAAATCGTAGGGCGCCATATCTGACAAATTATTTTTTTTCCAAAATTTCTTTTCACATTTTCCATTTTTTCCAAAAGTAAAAAAATCACATAAAAAACGTGAAACTATTTCGATACTCTACAATAAAGTAAGCAACCAATATGGCTATCGATGCCAAGATACGTCATGGACAAATGTAATTTTAATATTATGACAATTGAACTTATACAGCCCTCGAAATAAAAAAAATCTGCTCATTGTTTTTATCAAACCTCACAATCGTTCTTAATAACATTTATAATAATAAGAATTTGCTTCTAAATGGTATTTGATCAACAATTGTTTAACAAAAAATAACTAGCTGTTCTTCCAGATATTAAAATACAAAAAAATCAATTACATATAACAATTAAAAAAAACGATGACTATCTTTAAAACGAGTACCTGTTTACATCCCTTGATTATCATCGAATCTATACTTTATCTTTGTTAGCGTATTTTGATAGTAAAGGTTTTTTTCCTCGAGAAATTCCTCGAGAAATTCTCGAGATAAAAACTAAATTACTCGATAGCTCTCATAAATTGCTTTTTTATTTAATTAAATTTAGACGATTTTTTAAATCTTTTAATAATAAATATATAAATATTCAACAATCTTGTCTTGTATTTCAAGAATTGCTATAAATTCTTAAGAATTTTAAATAAATTTCTCATTTCTTAATATATAAAAATATCATATATGTCAGAAAAACTGGGAGGTAAAGTTCAAGATTTTTTTCCAAACACAGTTTGTAACTTAGTTTGCCAGAAATAAATTAATAATAAACTAAAATCTCGAGATATAACACATACACCTAGGCCTCGTATAACACGGTTATATGGTTCCACAAAAACACCGTGTAA